>VSMD01041406.1:0-36436 GCA_008750895.1 Mirza zaza
TTTTATTTTATTTTTTGTCCTTTAAAGACTCTTACTTCCAGATGGTTCTTTATCTCCCAGCCTTTGATCACATTGGCTCAGACAGATGAAATCGATCAGATCCTAGTTCCCTTGAAAACCTGCCCCCAGGGTCCATAGGTGGATGAGTTCACCCTCCCTCCTCCCCACCACTACCACAGTCCTGGCCTGCTGTGTTTGCTTTCTGGCCTAAGGGCTGGGCGTGTGGGTGGGGACCCTGACTCTTTATGACCATGTTCAGTGGCCTTGAATTCGAATCTTGGGGCTTGGTTCTCAACCTCCAGTAACAACAAGCAGTTCCGTGGCCATGGTGCCCTCTTGGAGATTAAAAGGCCCGAGTTCCAGTTTCAACTTGGGCTTTCCTACCCGTGAGACCTCAGGCAGGTCGGTTTCGTAGATTTGGGCTCCTGTTTCCTAGAGCGACATGATCTCCCAGTAGTCCTGCCAACTGGGCCCCAATTCAAGGAGTCTGTGATTGTATGGGCCACAGAGCCCAAGCCTGGAAAGATCCTGCAGCTCCTATGTTGGAGATTTTGGGAGTCTAGTGCTCACTTCTGTCTGGAACTTTAATTTTTTAACCACTGCTGGTGGCCAGATAGGAACATTTGGACTTTATAACCCGTCTTTTGAATGGAAAAAGAAAAAATAAGTCAGTGAGCACCACTTCTGTGTCCAACAGCTAAGTGCATTCCTTGTATTTCTCCATTTATTCCTCTCGGAATCCCAAGGGCTGGGGCGGGACCGATTATCAGCCCATTTCACAGATGAGGAGACTGAGGCCCAGGGAGGTCAGGTCACCTTCTGGAAGTCTCACATATGCTGAACAACAGTCCTTTCCGTTGGTTGAGGGCTGAGGTCCTTGCTGCTGTCTGACCTGTGCTGTCTGACCTCTCTGTCCCCTCTCCCCAACAGAGAGCCAGCTGCTCCCTGGGAACAACTTCACCAACGAGTGCAACATTCCAGGCAACTTCATGTGCAGCAATGGGCGGTGCATCCCGGGCGCCTGGCAGTGTGACGGGCTGCCCGACTGCTTCGACAAGAGTGACGAGAAGGAGTGTCGTGAGTGTGGCCCAGCCCTTTGCTGGGGTGGGGGTAGGGGCAGTCCTGGGGCGGAGGGGAGGAGAGCCGAGCCTGAGCTGGCTTCCACCCTGCACGCTCTGCTTGCTGCAAGTTTGGGCCCGTGGCCGACAGTCCTGCCTTCCCCCTCTTTACTTCTGTCTCTGAGCAGTGTGGTCTGCGCAGAGACAAGGGTCTTGGTGGTGGTGGGGCCACAGATCTGGGAAAGCAGGGGATTCTACCCTCGGGCTCTACTACTAAACTCTCCCCTGGGGGACACTTTTCATAGGAGCCATCTGAGAGTCCCAGAGGTCATGTAGCTGCAGGCTCTCACAACCAGCAATGACAGATCTGGCATGGGAACTGGGGGGCCACCTGACCCCAAGGCCCGTGCTGGTAACCATCTTGCAGAACACTGTGGAGGTTTCTCGATGGTTAAAGGAGGTATAGCATCCTGCCAGGGGTCCAGCACCAAGGTGGCACCGCGTAGGTAGCAAGTTGCTTTCCCTGTTCCCTTTTCTCTGCCGATAGATACAGCCTGGGCCTTTGCTGGGGATATCACCATCAAATGGGCACCGCCAGGATCTGGTGGGCGTTGCGGTCCTCCCTCCCCCCTCCTTATTCAACTCTTCACCCGTTTCGAGCCCCTGAAACTCGCCTGAGATTTGGGTTAGCAACAAATTACAGAAAAGCAGCGCCTGGGCTGTGAGTTAGGGGAAATGATCCTGCTCTCTGCCCCTTAGGGGTGGAGGGACTTGGCCGTGGCGCCCCGTGTGGTCGTCCTCCTGGGCACCGTGCAGGAAGCGTGCCCCACAGTAGTGGGCACAGGTTGTCTGATGGGCGACTGCCCTGGGACCACGTGACCGGACGATGGTTCTTGGCTCTTCCACGGGCTTCGGGCATCAGGCCACGTGGCCTCTCTGCGAGGGAACTGTGTGTTCTGGCTCTGGGCCGCCTGTCTCTGTGGAAGCCAGCTGAGGAAATGGCTGAGGACAGGATAATCATCTGAACTTTTCACATATCTGTTACGGGGATTTGAGGCCGTTTATTGACGTACAGGAAGGAGCACTGGGTTTGGAGCCCACCCTCTGGACCAAGCTGCCAGCTCTGAGATTGGCTCTTCACCTGCCAAAGGGGTCCGGTATCCCTGATGCCTGCTTCTGCTCTTTGGAGAAGTTCTGGGGATGGGAAAATTGGGGGTGTGGGTTTTTTTGGGGGGGAGGGGAATATTTCATTTTGATTTTTCCGAATTGATCATTGATTATACAGAATGCATTTTTATTTTTGCAGAATTTTTACAAAATATTACATCTATTTCAGCTTTTCCCTGTTTCTAGCATGGCTTCAAAATTGCTGGAAATGTAACATTGTAATTTGAGTTTCAAATGAGACAGCGTAAGTGAGTGCTATCATCTGTCCAGTTTTGAAGATTATCAAACAGCATACAAGTGTTCGGGGTTACCATTTTCGGGATATGGTGTATGTTTGAACTCCAGTAAATGCAGATTGTCATTAGCTGACCAGGGAATATTTGGCACATGATCAGTTTGTGAAAGAACATGGGATTAGCAGTGGAGTCCCAAATGGTATTCCCAGCTTTGTCAGTAGCGGCTGTGTGATATTAGCCTACCCTGTGACATTCAGTGTCCTGTGTCAGTCTAGTCCCCTGATTTTAGAATTCATGCTCAAACTGGAAGAAGTAGTGGAGAGAGAATATTAAAAAAATGTTGCCGGCAGCTCCTTGGAGCTGCTTGGTTTGGAACAGGCTTGTTCCTGTCGTTCCACCATAATTTTTTTCTCCTCGTTTCCAGCTCTACCTTAGTGTGGTAGAGACTCGACTGGCATTTATTTAGTTTTTTAATCAAAACATAATTTAAAAACCGTATGCCCAAATACAGGCATTCACCTCTCTTCAGTGGCCCTTCTTTTTTCATTTTTGTCTTTAAACTGTGAAAACAGAAGAAGATTATAAAGTTTTATACACTAAAGAGAAGGAAAAAAAGTTCATTTTCCAAAACAAATTCTACTTTCATTTTAAATTTCTTATATACTCCCTTCCATCCTTGGAGTTGAGGGTGTGAGCCCTGGAGAAAGACTATTTATGTCCAAATCCAAGCCCTTCTCCCTGCTTAGGGGGACTATGTGATTTTGGGAAAGTTACCAGAATGTTCTAAACCTTTGGCATTGGGAGGATTAAAGAGAATTCTTTAACCTTCTGGTGCCCCAGTTTCTTCCTCTCCAAAATGGGAGTAATAATGCTTCCAATACTTAGCATTGGAACTTAGCGTTGAAGTTTTAACTCGTGTAAGGCACGCAGCACTGTGCCTGCATGAAGTTAAGTGGCTTGTAAACATCAACTATTATGGGTCAGTTGGCACGAACTATTTTATATGGTCGTCATCATGGGATCGGACGTATGATTGAATTACCTGCTTTTTTCTACTTAACATTAGAGTCCTTGGCCACATCCTATATTTTCTAAAACAAATTTGAGGTAATTAGAGATTGTTATTAATGCATCATGGAAGGGCATAGAGAAACACTTATCCCCCTGATGGTAATACCTGAATAGACTGTGGTTTATTGTGGTCCTATTCATTCATTCACAGTTGTTTTGGGAGGCTGCCTAATGTTCCATCAAGTAGATACAATGCAACCCAACCATTCCGGTCTTGTGGGGTGTTCAACTCTCTTGCCTTTTCACTTCTGCTGATCATAACGTTTAAGATCCATTAAGGAACTTACCCATACCAAGAGGACTAAAACACTGGTTTCAGGCAGAGCCAGGCTGGGCGGGGTCGGGGGGCTGCAGGACCAGCTTGAGCCTTTTCAAGGACACCCTGGGAGTGGTCCACGTAGAATTCCTGCCGCCTTTTTCGTGGGAAGGAGAACAGCTCGTGGGTCTCAGAGCCCTTTCTCTGATTCTTTGGAACAACTGGGCACTTAAGGGGACAGGAGTGAACGTGGCAATGTTCTCGCTTTGGAGAGGTGTTGGCCTTGAGTGCCCTGTGGAGCTTTGGTGTTGGGAAGATAACACATTTTAAAAAAAGAGAGAGAAGATTCTTGCCCTTTTCAAAGGGCAAGGAAGGAAGAGCCTGGAGGGATGTGTCGGTGAGCGGCGCTCCTGTAGCCGCAGCAGAGAAAGATTTTCATAAGACAGGAAGATTTTTTTTTTTTTTTACTATAAAAGTAATAAAATCACATATTGTAAAAATTGGAGCCAGGGGAGGAGAAAAACAAAGGACTTGCACCTAGAGTCCATACTCAGACAGATCTACCATCAGCATCCTGGAAGTTTTCATTTGGACTTTTTCCCAGCTGTAATTACCATGAGCATACAGTTTCATGTTTTGAAATTTTTCTTCGTGGAACGTTTTAACGTGGTAACATTTTTCTCTTTATCATTTTTAATGCCATTAACTTGTATAATACAAGCGATTTACTCATTATTCGGCATTTTCCCTGTTTCCAGTTTTCCACTGTTGGAAGCAGTGTTTACGGTTGTGAACAGGAGGGAGGGCATAACTTTCCTCCTGTTTTGATAAATTTTTTTTTAGGCTAAATTCTCAGAAATAAAATGACTGGGTCGAAGGGCAGGCGCCTTTTCTGGCACTGGACACAGACTGCCCACTTGTTTCGCTAAAGATGTGCGCCAGTTTGCTCTCCCGCTGGCAGTGTGTGAAAACTGTGACTGTATTTTAGTTTTGGCAGCGTTGGGTAATGTTAAATATCTTCAGAAAATATTTTTTTCTGGTTAATCTAATAGTTGAAAACAGTTACATATTTTAACTTCTTATTTTAAAAACTATCTAGTGAGGTTGAATGTTCTCCCTTACCTTTACTTCCTAGTTGTGTTTCCTGGTGAAATATCTATTGATGGACTAAAGTTAATTTCCAACTCTGTTAAGACATTACAGTTTTTGCCTCTTGAATCTGGAGAAGAAGCTCATGTTGGGATACTTTGAGTATGCTTCTGTTCTTGGTTAGCGGAGCGCCCTCAATGATAGTTTTGTACAAATAATTTTTTTTTGCCTGTAATCCTAGCACTTTGGGAGGCCAAGGTGGAAGGATCACTTGAGGTCAGGAGTTTGAGAGCAGTCTGGTCAACATAGTGAGAGACCCCATCTCTACAAAATATAAAAAATTATCCAGGCGTGGTGGCACACGCCTGTAGTCCCAGCTACTCAGGAGGCTGAAGCAGGAGGATCACTTGAGCCCAGGAGTTTGAGGTTACAGTGAACTGGCAACAGAGCAAGACCCTGTCTATATTTAAAAAAAAATTAATAAATCTCTAAATGCTGAGTCATAGAAAAGTAGGTGTGAAAATGGTATTTGAATTTTATTTGCTTTTGATGTTCCCAACCATTCCTGGAGGATGCCTTCTAATTGTTCTGGTGCGATGGCATAAATCCATGGGACAGAGTTGAGAGGGAAAGTTTGGGGCAATGACTGCCAAGAAATATAAAAGGGTAAGAAAGGTGGGCTTGAGATTGTCCAGGCTCCGTGCTCTGCCTCTTTCCTTTTTAGTGTCTTTTCTCACCTTCTGTCTCTAGGTGGCGCCACATGTAACATTTTCTTTTAAACCTGGTGCTACAGGGCAAGCAGGGATGAGGGAAGAGGCTGGATTCTGAGTTATTATCTTACCGAGCTTTGCCAGGAATTCAGCTATTTCACCAAGGCACCTAATGCTTGGCTCCACATGCAGCACATGTCTGGAAACCAGGAAGCTTCCACAGGACACACACAGCTTGCTTCTTCCTCTTAGGCTGCTCTATCTTTTTTCGGAGAATGGGATGGTGACAGCTGATGGATGGGCTGTGTCTGGGGAGGGCAGACGGTCTGAATTTTGGGGTGTGCGGCCACAGTGGCCTTGAGTCCTCGCCTTCACTGTATAAGAAGCAGAACTGGCCATTGTTTTGGGTCGAATTGTATTTCCTCCTCCTCCCACCCAAATTAACCCCCAGGACTTGAGAATGTGACCTTATCTGGAGATGAGGTTTTATAGATGCAATAAGGAAAAATGAGGTTGTTAGGCTTGGTTCCTAATCCAGCATGACTGATGTCCTTATAAAAAGGGGAAATTCGGCTGTAGAGATTCATACGGGGGAAGACACCAAAGACACATACTAAGAAGACAGCCATCGCACAAGCCAAGGAGAGAGCACATCTTCTCTCCCAGCCTTGAGAAGGAACCAGCCCCCCTGACACCTTGGTTTTGGACTCCTGGCCTCCAGAACTGCCAGACAATACATTTCTGTTGTTTAAGCTCAAGTTTTTGGAACTTCGTCATGGCAGCCCTAGCAAACTAATACAGCCGTCAGCTCATCTCTCTTGTTTTTTAAGAGTTATTACAGAGGGAGTGACAGCTGTCCCATGGCGGTGTAACAGGATGACATCCACAGGCATCTTGCTTCCATCTTTTTCTTGAACAATTTGAAAGTAAGAATCTCACTGTTACGGGTTGAATCGTGTCTCCCCAAAGACACAAGGTTGAAGTCCTAACCCTCGGTTTCTCAGAACGTGTCCTTATTTGGGAGTGGGGTCCTTATGGATGAAATTAGTTAAGATGAGGTCATACTGGGGCAGGATGGACCCTTAATCCTGTAGGAATGGTGTCCTTATGAGAAGATGATACGAAGATATGAGGGAGGAACACCAGGTGACAACAGATGCAAAGACTAGACTGATGTCACTACAAGCCAAGGAAGGCGAAGGATTGGTGGCCACCACCAGAAGCTAGGTGGAGGCAGGGAGAGTTCTGTCTGAGTCTTAGAAGGAGCATGGCCCTGCTGACAGCTTGATTCCAGACTTCTGGCCTCCGAAAACATGAGGGGATACATTTCTGTTGCTTTAAGCCACTCAGTTTGTGGTCCTTTGTAATGGCAGCCCTGGGAAATGGATGCTCTTACTTCCCAGGGGATGCTGGAGCCATTTGGGAGTCTGTGAGCCAGCCCTGGCCCAGTCGATGTGGGCCTTTTCTTAACTCCCGCCCCGGCCTCTCAGGAAGAGCCAGCCCTCTGTTCCCGCTCGGGGCTCACTGCCTTGTCACGCGAGTGAGGTGTCCCCATTCTCTAGGTCTTGGCTCAGGCAAGCCGCTGTTAAGTGCTGAATTCCAACGGCCTTCCAAAGGAGTCGAGCCTCCGGAAACAAGGCTCTTAGAAGCGTCTAGACACTATCATCATGGTTTAATGCTCTGTCCATTAAACACTTCAGAATGAAAAGACAGACACTTTCACAGCACTTACCATGTGACGGAAATCCCAGACCTGTGTGTATTTAATGTTTTCTAATGGAGTTATTCTGTTTGTTTGTGTATTTGCTTTCAAATGTCTCAAGTAATTCCAGACACAACCCTCACTTCACTTAATTTCTCTCATCTCGAATGCGACACTATACATCCTACGGTTAGGAACAGGGGCTTTGGGGCCAGGCAGTTCCGGGCTCTCTCCCCGGCGCCCGTGCATGTCTTGGAGGCCCTGGCGCTATTTTTACCACCTTACTCTGCACCTATTTCCTCTTCTGTAAAATGCGGATAATAGCAGCACCTACTCCAAGGGTGATATTGAAAACATCTAATAAGCGCTGTGTCCAGGCCGTAAGCCAGTTGCAAAGGAGTGCACCTTAAACAATAGGTATTGTTTCCTGGTAGCGACAAGGTGAAGGTCAACTCTGGGTCTTATGTGAGCTAATGGACACGACGTTTGCAGCTGATGCCTATTTGAGTTAAGCATCCAGTGAGTGCTAACTGGTTCTATTTCCTCCAACCCAAGTACACTGGTGACATTCCTGGCCAGTGCAATGCTAGAAGTCACTGCTCCAGCCTGTGCCCCACCCTCCAGGACCGCACTTCCCCTTCCACCAGCCCCCACCCCTTGCCTGGCTCACAGATCGAGAAGCTACACCATGGAAACGCCTTCATTCGCTGGGTCAATATCTTCTTTTCACTGGAGAGAGGCTTGAACACACAGTCAGGAGTTCTCATGAAATTTCCTTTAGCTTAGCGCAGCAGGGAGCCAGCCAGACGCCCAAGCTGGTGCAGAAGGGACGGAAACAAATATTTTAGGAGGTGAGCCAGCCTGTTGAGGTCTCAGGGAAGAGAAGCTCGGAGGTCCCTGTGCTGCGTTCAGATGCGCATGCCACGGGCTTGCTCTCTGGAGCCCTGCACGGTGAAACACACGGTGACCCGGCTTTGCTTTGTCGCTCGGTCACTCTTCTTCAGCCTCCGTGGCTGTTTGGTTCCCGCCACCTTCCTTGCCCTGGCCTGACACCAAGCGCCGCTCCCCGGGCCGCCAACAGTTTAGGCCCAGCACTTGTGGAAGTCACTGTCTCCTGGATCCCCTCTCTCCGCTCCAGATGTGCGCTTCCCGCCTCCTGGCCTCGGCGCCGAAAGCCTTTCAGTCCAGATGCTGGAATTGCAGGAGTGTAAACTCCCAGGTGGCCACCTCCATACGGGCACTTCCAGGCTGTCAGGCTACACTTGACTTCACAGGAATTTGACCTTATGCAAACTTTTCTAAAAGGGCCTTGTGAAGATTTGTGAAGATGCTGCTGGTTATTTCACACTAGCCAGAGGAATACAAAGAGCTCCAAAACTCTCTGGGTATTTTAGTTTCCCGGGGCTGCTGTAAACAAATACCAGCAGCTGGGCGGCTCAGAACAGCAGGAGTTTGTTCTCTCAGGGTGCTGAAGGCTGGATGTCCAAAGTCAAGGTGTTGGCGGCGCTCTCCTGTGTGTTGGTCTCTGTGTCTCTGTGCTTCTGTGTCCACAGTTCCCTGGTCATTGGATTAGGGCCTGCCCTAATCTAGTACGACTTCATCTTAACTTGATTATATCGGCAAAGACCCCGTTTCCAAATAAGGTCGCATTCACGGGTCCCAGGGCACTGTTTAGCCTGCTCCCCTGGTAGATTTTGAGGAGGTGAAGTTCCCAGCGACCAGCAGCTCCCACAGGACGAGGCCTTTGCAGACTCAGCTCCCTGGTGGTCCCCGTGCTGTGTGGACTCTCGCTGCAGCCACTCGGGAGATTTCTGTGTTACTTGTTTTACGCCTCCCCTTGTTGCATGGTGAGTGTGGAACGGGACCACGTGTGTCAGTAGAACCAGAGTGGTTTGAAAGCCTAAGAGGAGTGATTTAAATAAGAAAATAAGTGTTAAAAAAAAGTAAGTCAGGCTGGACACAGTGGCTCATGCTTGTAATCCCAGTGCTTTGGGAGGCTGAGGCGGGTGGATTGCTAGAGGCCAGGAGTTCAAGACCTGCATGGGCGATATAGTAAGACCCTGTTTCTACAAAAACTAAAACAATTAGCCGCGCCTGGTGGTGCATGCCTGTAGTCCCAGCTACTTGGGAAGCTGAGGCAGGAGGATTGCTTGAGCCCAGGAGTTCAAGGTTGCAGTGAGCTATGATCGCTCCACTGCACTCCAGCCAGGGCAACAGAGCAAGACCCTGTCTCACATACACGCGCAAAATAGTCAGCTGTATATACTGTTTATTCTATCACCTGGCGCCTTGATTTGGCTACTTCCGTGATGGAAAGGTACTCCGATGCTAGTGTGTGTGTGGCCGCCTGCGAAAGTTCTGCGCCTTTAATAGCCACGGGCGTGGGGGAGGCGCTGCAGACTAAACACAGTGTCACCAGCTCTCTGCCTTCCACCCCTGCCTGGACCTTGGGAAGGCTCCAACTGGGGTTCTAGCCAGTTTGGGCTGCAGTCAGATTTTGTTTGTCCTGCACAAGGACACTGAAAACAATTAGTTGCCTATGTTTATAAATTGGGAGCTTGTGCATAAAAATTGGGATTATCGGGTTTTCCTGAAAAATCAGATATTAGAATACCTTCTGCACTCACAGAGACTCTTGTCCACTCTGCATCTATCATGTGTTTCACCATCTTACTCTTTCTAAGGCCTCCGATATTTCTTTAATTCTGAGACACATTTTTTTTTCACATTTTCCAGTGGGCTAAGAAAACACTGTGTCCTAGTTTAATTGGCAGAGTTGTTTCTTTCTTAGTTGTACACAAAATAGTGGCATGCTTTTGCACTCGGTGGCATCTTGGATTCTACCAAGTACAGTAACTTTCTCTGATGATTAGCATATGATGTTTCAGCCAAGGGTGCTGAACATTTCCAAACAGATAAACGCACCATGTGTGTATGTTTTCTTTCCTCCAAGCACTGCACTGTGCTTGGAGGGTAGAAGGTGGGGTGCAAAGTTGAGGGGGGTCCTTGCCCTGGAGCCACACTGCCTACGTGGAATCCTGGCTCCATCATCAGCTGGGAGTTGTGCAGCCTGGGTAAGGGACGTAATCTCGGTTTCCTCTTAATGCCGTGGAAGTTTTGTGAGGATTAAATGACCTAAAACCTTGAAAACCCTTCAAACAGCAGCTGACACAGAGTAAGCACTCAATCCGTGTTAGCAGCACTCTCAATTGGCAGCGTGGAGCCACATTTCTGGTTTAGATCCCAGCTCTGCCACTAGCTAGTCACTTACCTTCTTGGAACCTCAGTTTTTTCATCTCCGAGGTGGTGGCGGGGGTGGAAAGGGGGCAGTGTCAGAATAGATATGGAAGTGTTGGTGTCTGGCACATAGCAGGTGCTTCATAAAATACACTTTTTCGTCTTCCCCTTGCCCCAGGGGCGCACTGGGCCCTGCTAGAGAGAGTCTCGGGGGTGACAGAGAATTTTTGTTCCTGTAGGCGGCAAAGATGGGCTGGATTATGCCAGTAGAATGTAGAATCTACATTCTACTTTCTAACAGGTTGCCTAAGCTAAGGAGGGTGGACTGTTTGGTTTCAGAAATACTGTGGCTGTTCAGCTCAACAGCACATTGGTCAAAATTAGCATCTCCCCTTCCCTGAACCACTTTCAGGGAACAGAACCCAGGGACCCTGTGATGGTACAGTTCTGAGGGCTGGGGTGTGGGACAGCCTGGGCTGGGGAAGCCCCATTGCAACCACAGTGCTCTTGAGCTCCCCACTGACACCCCTCACCCCTGGCTGGAGGTGAGAAGACTCGGACTGTTTGTCAGGGGTTTGGTGCCCCTTCCCTGGGAGCTGGGACCGAAATCCCCAGACTGTCCAGTTGGAGAAGTTGAGTCGAGTCTACTGAGGTTAGGCTTCCTGAAGCCTAGAGAAACACTAGGTAGGAGGAACTGTCCGATTTAGTGTCTTCCAGGAGAAGAGCAGCTCTTTTCATTTTTTGAAGTCGCCAAATCTCCTAGTTCTTAGAAAGTTCTGTTTGATTATTTAGTTACAGCTGCCCATGACATATCCCTGCCGGTGGCATTCTAATCCCATTTTGCTGGTGACAGGGAGGCTGGGACAGCAGCTACCAGCATCCCACCAGGCCTCCTCCAGCTCCCTGAGTCCCTCCTAGGTGACAGCAGCTGCTGCTTGGGACCTGCCACTGCTTTCTTGGAAACTACCAATTTAAATGCCAATACTGTCACCAGCTGAGCAGTTACTGGAGTGGAGTCATCTTAAAGTCATCTTTTAAATCAACTGTTTTGCACAAATATCAGCTTCACTCCATCTCGCCTGCCCTCCTCACCACTCCTGGAGAACTTCATCATTCTCAGCACCGTGTGCTGCCTCTTCCCTGCCTGCAAAAGGAGAATCTTAATGAAAAACGCTCTGAGCTGGGGAGGAGGTGGGGTCACGTCCCTGTGTTTTTGGAACGAGTATGTCCAGGTCGCCCAGGCCTCTGAGATTCTGGCATGCTCTTGTTACTAGGCCTTGGCTATCACTGTGAGATATAGTCAGTGGTAACAGGCTTGGTAATTGCTAATAAAATTTAAATGGCTGCAAAATCACAGAACATCAAAAAAAATTTTTTTTTTCTTGGCACATCCAGACAAATCTTGCTGATCCAAGTGAGGCTGAGACTGTGCAGTCTTTTTATTTTTATTTTTTTTTAATGCAGACTTGCACTTTCATCTGCTGCACAGCTAGTGTGCAATTGCCAAATGGCTTTTTAAAAAAAAAAAAAAATTCAGAGACAGATGAGGAAATAATAATTTAAAAAAGAGGATGTGGTGCATTTATATAATGCAGACATGTGACCAGAGAGATTCATTTGCTAGTAACACTCCAAGATTAGTTTTCTGATGGTTTTCCAGTGGGAAAGGATGGAGTTAGAGAGTGTCAAAAAGTAACTGCATAGCCCCCTTCAGGAAACATTTCAGGAACGTTTGGCTCTTGACATGGTTAATACCATGTCCATTGTTAAGATCCCTGCAAGAGGAATTTATAAAATGTAGGGAATGTCTTCACACTAAAAGGCTGCTGTGTGTTCTAGAATCAGCGGTTGGAAGGAAAGGACTGGAATAGGTTCCATGGAAGTATTCCATGTCCTGAAACACTATAGAGCTTCAGGTTAATTTCAAATTCACATACAGCCCCTGACTCTTGGAAAGGCGTCATTTGCGTGTGCCTGAGTTTTTTTACTTCTATCATCCATGCCCTTCATTGTGGGGGGAGGCAGAAAATCAGTGTCTTTTTCTCTATGGGATTTAAATAAATGTGCAGGGTCTGAAGACCGTCTTGGGTCCTGTTCTCTCTTGTCAGGTGGAAGGATTGTTTGCTTCTCCTATTCTTTGGGGATCTAGCAATACAGCCTGCGATGTTTACTGTGACCTTCCGAGAGGGAGGAGAGGAGAAAAGAGCCGAGCATTTTGTGTCTTTGGAGGAAGCAGGGAGAGAGGCCATCCATTGCCTTCTCGAACCCTAGAGAGAGCTCCAAGGATGGCACTGTTGGGGGGTGGGTGATCGTGGGGAAGCTTCCATGATCTGTTTTTCCCTTGGCCATTTTGAACATTTTGGTCGAAGGGAGGTAGCTCCGTGGCAGGATCCTGCCCGTAGCTGTGCATTTGTCCCTGGGCCTGTGCACGCCTGTCACCATCACTCCGCTCTGTGTCCTCAGACCTTGTCCTGTTGGGCCTCGGGCGCTGCCTGCTCTTTGATGCTCGAGCCACAGTCTTCACACACCGTCAGTGCCCGGCAGCAGCCTGGGGGGCCACCGAGTGACACTGCAAGATGACAGGGAGCAGATGGCCTTGATGTGGAGCATGGCAGGTTTCTGACGCTAAAATACAAACCAGAGCTGCTCCTAGTTCCCTGGATTGGAGGCCGCTGGCCAGGCTGATGCTGTTAAGGGGCGAGTCAGGTGTGCTTCTCTGGTGCAGCCGTGACAGTGCCGGGTGCTTTGATTCAAGGCCTGGCCGCTGTGCCCACCCCTTCCCTGTCCCTACTGCCACTCAGCACCTGCTCTGAATGTCTCTTGAGATGGACATAGAGGTGAAGTTCCTCCCCCCACCCCACTAATTGCTCCATTTAGTTTTCCACGAGTGCCAGGATCTTAGTCCATCCAAATACTATTAACTGGGTGGCTTATGAACAACACTTACTTTCCACAGTTCTGGAGGCTGGGAAGTCCAAGATCAAGGTGCTAGAAGATTCTGTGTCTGGGGTGGGCTTCCTTCCCGGTTTGCAGACAGGCATCTTCCTCCCATGTCCTCACATGGTGAGGGGGCCACTGAGCTGCCCTGGGCCTCTTTGATGAGGGCACTAATCTCATTCATGAGGACTCCATCCTTATGACCTCATCACCTCCCAAAGGCACCACCTGCTTGTACCATCACACTGGTGATTGGGGCCTCAACAAAACAATCTCTGGAGGACACAAATATCCAAGTCCTTCCCTTCTTGGAAAGGGAAGAGCCTAAATACAGCCCAAGGGTGGAGAAGAGCAGGGTACATATTCGGGCCTGTAGTAATTTCTTTGGGTAGGGGAAGAACAGGAGAGATTTTTAGAGCATGCTTAGAGAAGTATCTGGCTTATCAGTCACTCACTCAGGTCTTATAAGCCAAGGGAGGGAAGTAGCGGTGTGCTCAGTGGTCAAGAACGTGGGTGCCAGAGTCTGATGAGGGGGTCAAATCATGCTCTACCACTTCCTACCTGTGTAATCCTGGGCAAGTTCCTTAACTTCTCTGTGCCTCAGTTGCCACATCTGTAAAATGGGATGGGAATAGTTCCTATGTCAGGGTCTCCTGAAGATTAAATGGGCTGATTATGAAGCTCTTAGAACAACAGCTGTCATGCAGTGAGCATTTAGCAAATGTTGGCTCAGTTCTTGTCATCGTTCCATGCTTTAAATTCTTCTGAACAAAAGTCGTGGTGAAAGAGTCCTAAATGCTTGCCTGCTGTCATCTCACTGTCACCTTGACTCACCATAATGACATGGCTAGCAAATTTTCTGAATGAATGAAGGAGGGTGTAGTGTTATCTTGATTGCTCAGCATGAAGTTGCCAAAAGAAAAAGAAAAAGGAAAGCAAAACAATTGAGTTTTCTCTTGAATAACAACAAAACGAAGGGCACCCAGCCAGCATTTCCTCAAGTGTATTTGATGGGTCACCTGAGTCATCTGTGCATGTAGATTTAGGGATGACTCATCACCTGCTGGAACAGAATCCCAGAAATAGATTACAGCCCAGGAATCTACTTCTGAACAGGCAGTCCCCGGGAGCCTGGTGCTTCTAATCACATATCTCCTGTGGTTAGACTAAGTCTCAATGGGTGAGGAAGTTACTTGGTCACATCTTGCATTGCCAGCATCTCTGGATAACTGGGCAGAGGGATGTCCATGAGAGCGTCCCTTCTGATAGGCCCAGGCAGATGCACCGCAGCTAGTAGGGTGGCCTAAAAAGCAAACTGTTCTGAACAGTGAGGATGAAGTGACGAGATGATGACATGATGGGGGTTAGTGCCTTGTTTTGCTTTTGAGGTTCTTTCACATCTGTTATCCGCTAAAGAAATCAAATGCATCTCAGGTACTCTCATTGCCATGCCCATGAGAGAAAATGACTTTGTCTGCGCCAGAAATGAAACTCTCAGCAAGAGGTGCCTGGCCTTTGGAAATTTCAACAAGTAATGCCAACGAGATTATATCCCTGTTAGCAGTGGGTGTCCCTGGGAGGTGGAATAACGATAATTGTGCCTTTCTAACATCTTATTATTTTTGCATGGGAGGCGGTGTGTGGAGGGCTTAGAAGTACACGAGCGTGGCACAGGCCAGCACGGGTTTGTCCTGGTTCCTCTGAGTACTGGGCACGTTATTTAATCTTTCTATGCCTCACTTTCCTCATCTGTGCAACAGAGAAATAATAGAATAGTATCTGCTGCCTAGAATTTAAATACATTTATACCTGTTAAGTATTTAGGACAATGTTTGATCCTGACTTAGCTCTTCAGGAGAATTAGCCATTATTATTAATAACAATATCATCTTTAAGTATGCGGTCCCCAACCCCTGGGTCACGGACCATACCAGTCTGTGGCCTTTTATGAACTGGCCATGCAGCAGGAGGCGAGCAAAGCTTCATCTGTATTTATAGCTGCTCCCATCACATCACTGTCTGAGCTCCACCTCCTGTCAGATCAGCAGTGACATTAGATTGTCACAGGAGCGTGAACCCTACAGTAAACCGCGCATGCAGGGGATCTAGGTCATGCACGCTCCTTATGAGAATCTACTGCCTGATGATCTGAGGTGGGGCTGAGGCGGTGATGCTAGCGCTGGGGAGCAGCTGCAAATACAGATTATCCTTAGGAGAGAAGTTTGACCGCACAATAAATGTAATTCACTGGAATCATCCAGAACCCCTGTGCCCCCAGCCCCACACACATACCTGGTCCATGGAAAAATTGTCTTCCATGAATCTGGGCCCTGGTGCCAAAAAGGTTGGGGACTACTGTTTAAGTACATGGAATTGGTAGTTCTTGAACTAAAAAAAAACAAAAACAAAAGCAAAAACAAACAAACAAATAAAAAACATGGACAAAATTAGAGTGTAAAGAGCAAGTCTGCTTGATCATAGAGGCTCAGTGTGCGAAGGGTCTATAATCCCTGTCATAAGGACCGATAGGGAGTTGGTAGGATCCAGCTCTCTGACTGGGGCCTGGGTTTTGACCCCTGCAGTGAGGGGTAGGACCACTATCCATGTTTTCAGGCAGTGGCTCTTGGATGTTCCAAGGGTTAGTGCCCCAGAGGGAGAAAGGAGGGGCCTTTGAGCTTGGACCCTTGCACCCTTTCCCTTGCTGAAGGCAAAGCAGCTACAAGTGTATTTAAAAAAAAAAAAAAACAACAAAAACATTTCTTGGGCTTTGCATAAGATCTTATTTTCACAGAGGGTTCTGTGGTAAACAGACAAAAGGGTTCGTTCCCACTGGACTCACTCCCTAAGCCGCCTTTTTTTTCCCCTTTAATCTCTTCTTGACATCTGTGGTTCCAAAGACAGCACCGTAATTGTCAGAGCTCACTTCCAGCTATCATAGCACGGGAGTACTCAGAAATTTATTTCCTATAATGAGCCCAGATCTGCTTTCTGCAAGTCTTTAAAGGTAGCAGTGGGGTGCCTTAGGTGCTAATGAGCTCCCTGTTATTATAACAGAAATGCTCTGGCTGATGATGACTTCAAGTCCCAGCTTCGTTTGTGGCTGGGCTGGTCTCTGTACCTGTCTGAGGAGGGGATGGGGACACATGCGTGGCGGGCGGAGGGCTGGCTGCCAGCAGTGGCAGCAGCAGCAGCGCCGTTGTCATAATCACAAGTGACTGGCGCACATCTGCTTGGCAGCCTTTTCCCGTGACCCCAGAAAGAGAGTCATTCAGACAGACCCGTTCTTGGCTGCACATGGCTTTTAGGTGATGCCATTAGGATCTCTCTTCAGAGCTCTCTTCTGACCTGTTGATGGGCCATGCGCCAGTAGGAGGCAAGGCCCTTTACGTACGGTTACCGTAGGGCTACCTGGAATGGCGGTGTGTGAGTACCGCCAAGAAGGTGTGGATGCTCCTTGATAAGGAGCCATTCAGCGGTCTTGGTGAGCTACGCCCACTGTGGGGGTGAGGGGAAACTTGCCCTTGCCCCCGAAATTCTCCCAAAGATCAACTCACAATTAAGGCAGATTAGTAAGAGGAAGACGTTTATTTACCATGAGCACGGGGAGAATCACAGGGTGATTACCTAATATCCCAGTGGGATCCAGATATTTTTATACCTGCCTTTCAGAGGGGAGGGGAGATGAGGACTACAGGAAGTTCTGTTTAGAGGCAATAAATGGTTGCTGGGGAGGTTGAATGTATACTCGGGAGGCTGAATGGATGGGGAAACAGACTGACTTGTAAATTAACCCGAGAGACAGGTATCATGTTTAAAATGATTTGGGACAGGTGTGGTTGCATTCTTGATCTTTTTCCTGTAGTATATTGAGATAACAGGGAGGGGAAGGGAAGTCAGTTGTTCTTTTGATGGGTCCATCTGGTTATAGATAGAGGGGAACCCTTCCAAGGGCCTGTTGGCCAAGGAGTCATATTTTGGGGTGAAATTTCCTGAGTTCTTTCACCCCAAACAAGGTGATGGACGGGGTTCCTGTGGAGTCCATCAATTCCACACTTTCCCTTTGCCCTGCAGGGCTGTATTGCAGAAGAAAACATGAACTGTGGGTTGTATAATCATGCTCTGATGCAAAGCAAACGTTGGCAAGTGCAAACGGCTATGAAAACAATGCATACATGAAACACGCTTTCCCTGGGCCCTTGGTTTGAGGTTCCAAGTCTTGTGCCAGGTCCCCCTACCCCATTTTCTCCATTTCAGAAATATTTTATTTTTCATTCCAGCCAGTGGGAGTACACAAAGCAGATACGTGTCATACCTTAATTTGTTGATCTGCCAGACTTTTTCTCCTGCTGACAAGCAACCCCCCTGTATTTAAGGCTGGTCTTGAGGAAAATTCCATAGGAGCAGCATCATATTACATTGATCCTATGTATGACTGTGGAGGACATGAGTAAAATCAAAACAAGACAAACAATGTAACAAACAGAGCAGTGCCTCTGCCAGTGAATTCTAGGGTATGCTGCAGCTGAGCAGGGTGGGGGGAGCAGGCTGTTTTCTGTTCTAGACCTGGCATATAACTTACAGCAGGAGATTTTACTTTTCTGAGCTTTCTTTTCCTTCTAAGTAGATAGCTGCCCTGTGGCATCTCTCCAGAGATAATGGTTATTTACAGTATTGATAACACCCAGTTCTTTTGACTTCTCTGCTGATGGAAGTACAGAACTATAAAATGTCAACAGAAACTGGTGCTTTAAAAGATGAAGATGAATGGATGGATGGATGCATGGATACCTGGAGACATGAGTGGATGTATAGGTAGGTCAGTTGATGGATGGATTGGTACGTGGGTGGAAGGATGGATGGGTCGATAGATGGGTGGGTGGATGGATGGGTAGGTCAGTTGATGGGTAGATGGGTGCATGGGTGGATGGATGGATGGGTCAATAGATGGGTAGGTGGGTGAATGGATGCATGGGTGGATGGATGGATAGGTGAGTGGATCAATGGATAGAGCTATGGACTGATTGTATGAATTGATGGATAAAGACAGGGACCTCTCATTCTACAACCACATCCCCTTCCAGAAGTCTTCTCTCCCTTCCTCTCAGATTAGGTACTTGCCTCTTGTCCCTGATCCCATAGTGCTGCTCTTCTCTACCTTTGGCTTGTAAACAAGCAGATACAGTAAAGGGCTGTGAGTGCCATTTTCCAAGTGATGTTAGAAGCTGCAGGACAGCCAGGAAAGAGCCTGCATACAACTTGTTCATTGTCATCCCCATAGCAAATGATATCTCCGGGCACATGGGAGATGCTTAGCACACATTTGTTGAATGAATCAATGAAAGAACAGTGACTGTTTACAAGGACTAGTGGAAGCAAATCTTGCATTTTTGTATCTCTCTAACTACTGCTCTGTCAGAGCTGGTTTTCTCTTACCAGGGAGCCAGATGGGATTGCTGAGCAGGACTAGAATTCCTTCTACCTCAAACATGTACATTCGTATTTTCTCTCTGTCTCTGGCGTGTGCACTCTCAGCACTTTTAAAGGGGTCACCCGATTGATTCGCTTTAATAGCCTGTCCTCATATCCTCCTTTTCTACCTCCTGTGACCCCAATTCCCGCTGGTTAATTAATTTTTCTTCTGAAGGTAAATATTCTTCCAGGCTCTTTCCCTTTTCCTTTGGGTCCCCAGGGGCGTGAACTCTGGGAGAGCCTCCCCCCACCCCAGCCTTTGCATGGGCACCTACTATCATCAGTTCCAGTCATTGTATCTGGATATTTTGCTTGGATTTAAAGACCAGAGGTTGGTGAACAAGGAGCTTTTGCGTTCAGGAACAGAGAGCACCTGTCAGCCTCGGTGGCGTCTCTATTTAATTCCAGGCTGGTAGGGGTACTCACTGTGCTTAGCGCAGCCTGGAGCAGTGGCAGACAACACAGTCTGCCCAGAAGCGCCAGCCTTGCCCAGCTCAGCCATTGCCTGTGCAGCCACGTGCCCGTGTGCAGGGCAGAAACCAGAACACTCGATGACTTGCCTGTTTTCTTTCTAGTTGGTATACATTGGTGCAGAGAACTAACTCTTGCTCTGGGTGAGCACTCTGGCTTTTCCAGGCCTTGGTTTTCTCATCTGTAGAGTGGCTCAATCACCTCTGAGCAATGACAACTACCGACCTGTAATTTTAAATGGAATGGCCTCCTCCTTGGGAAACCACAGAATGGCTTTCAGGCACTTGGGCACGCACGAGTAGGAAAGGGTGTAGGTGGGTTTAGAGTTATGCAAAATGGCGGAGACACTCAGTGAGCCTGTAGTGTAGACGTTCCAGAGTCAGGCCGCCTGGAGTTGAGCATCGGTTGAACCTTACGTGCCAGGCACCATGCCGGATGCTCTGCGTGGAAGATCTCATGCTGCCCCATGGAATAAGTCCTATTAGTATCCTGTTGTACAGATGGAGAATTGAGGCTTAGAAAAATTAAATAACTGATTGAGGCACTTGGGTGGCAGAGCCAGGTTTTGAAAGCAGACATTCTGGCTTGAGTTGAGCTGATGAACCTCTCTGTTGTGCTGCCCCCTGCAGGTAGGTGCATGCCATGACAGGTCTGTAAAGAGGAGGTTTTCAGGGTTCACTTGGAGCTTGGCGAGTGAGTGAATTGTGCAACACTTTCACATCTCTGCAAAAAGACATTGCATTTTAGGTGTCTGAAGTCGTGCCTGACTTTGCTTTTCAGCCCTGGAGGGTGCGGAAGTGGCTTGAAGCATCAGAACCTTGATGACGCTTTCCTTCAGGCACTTTTTGCGGCCTGCTGTAAAAATCAGCAGCAGGCACTCTCAGAGCACCCTGTGCTAAATATGTCTGGCGGGAGGGTGCCAGGTACCTCTCCCCATCTCCAAGATCCTCCTTCTGTTGCAGTCCAGAGCTTCTCAAACTTCCCATGCATTCAAAAGGCATGGGGATTTTGGTAAAATGCATATTTTGGCTCAGTATGTAGTGTGGGGTGAGGCTGATTGAATTTCTGCTGATGCTGCTGGTCTGAGGTCTGCACTTTGAGCCATGAGGGTCAAGAGTTGATGGTTTCCAGGGGACTAAGCTGGCTGTCTCAGAATGACCTGGAGTCCTCAGTAAGCAGCTTCCCAGGGCCTTTCTGGGGGATTCCCAGTCAGCAGGTGCAGGATGGGACCCGGGAAGCTCCAGGTGTTCCAGGGACCACACTATGAGAAACACCGCCTCACTCAGCGGTTCCTGTGCTCGTCAGAGTCCCTGGTGGGTTGAGGCCAACTTGGGAAAGATCAGTTTTGGGATCTGGGGTGGAGCCAGGAGCCTACTTGTGTCTTGTGTTCCTGGGAGAGTATCATCCACACGCAGGTTTGGGAACTCTTGCTGTAATTACTTCTTCATCTCATTAGCTTTAGTCATTCCCCGGGCCCCAGACTCTCCCTCAAGCCAGAGTCCTGCTGGCTCTTTCTCCTGCTCTGTTGCAGCCTGTGTGTGACCCCCCAGCCCTCTGCACCTGGCTCTCGAGTCCTCCACAGTGATGTATTTGCTCTGGGGAACGTCACCAGGAACCTCCTAATTGCCAGATTGAGCAGGTGTTGCAATCCAATTGTACTTGACCTTCGAGCAGCACTGGACTCTGTTGACCGCATCCTCCTCTCCTCTCCTTTGCTTTGCTGGACTCACCACCCCTCCCCCTCGCCCCCATCTCCTGGCTGCTCTTCTGCATTCTTGGTTTTCTTCCCTGGATTATCAATCATCAGCAGTGGATTCTGGTCTTTCCATCTAATACATTCTCTCATGGAGACCTCATCCACTCCCATAAGCTAGTGATGCCCAGATATTTATTTCCTGAGTAATCTGCACACATTTGCTGGTGTCACTCCTCCCTTGCTTAATGTGGACTCTGGAGGCAGCTGTCCTGGGTTCACATCCTGGCCCTGCCACTGACAGCCAAGAAATCTTGTGCAAGTCAGTGACTTCTTTAGGCTGCAGTTCTCATCTGCAGGAGGGGATGACGCGCCTAATCTATGTCTAGTGCTCTCTGGGGTTGATGTCCTCTGAGCACACAGTAGATGTCTGCTTTGATCTTTCTTTAATCGTTAGTAATAAGCAATAGGAATAATAATAGCAACCTCTAGTGGCTCCCAGCTCACCCGTGGAATCCAGTGAGACTCTGAAGCGTGTCTTCCAGAGCCTTCCTGGCTGGGCCTGCCTGTCTTGTTGGCTGCAGTTTCTTCCCTCCTGCATGCCACCTACCAGCTCCACCTCATACCCCTGTGCCTTTTATGTGCCATGTCCCTCTGTGCCTCTGTCCTACTGGCAGAATCTCCATAAAGCCCCCCTGTGATCCCCAGAAGCAAAGAGCCATGTCTTGCTTCACACTTCTGCTCAGTCTTGGGGGTTCTTCTGAAGTATGTGATCTACTGTACCAACTCAGCTTGCTTACATGTCTGTGTCCCCATTAGACTGCAAGTTCTTTAAGTTAAACTTGCATTTCTAGCATTGGATACTGATGACACTCATTGTGGACTGTTGGAATGAATGAATGAATGAATGAATGAATGAGTGGCACTGAAAACCAAAGCCAGTCGGTCCACTGGCATAGAGGGCAAGTGCTCTGAATGTTTGCGGTGATCTTACCTCCTTATGGAGAAATACTTAGGAGTCCTCCTTGACTCCTCTCTTTTACTAACTGCCTCCTGTCCCTGCTCTAATCCATCCTCACGCCCTGTCAACTCTACCTAAGGCAGTAGGTCTCATTGGGGGTGATTTTAACCCCCAGGGCTATTTGGCAATGTAAGGAGACATTTTTGATGGTCGTAGCAGGGGTGCTGCTGGTGTATACTGGACAGAGGCCAGGAGTGCTGTGGAGCATCTTACAGTGCACAGGACAGCACCCAACAGAGAAGTATCCAGCCTCATGGCAGTAGTACTGAGGTTGAGGATCCTGAAGATTCCTTCTTGGTCTGGAGGATTCTGAGTCTATCCATAACTCTCCATCTTCCCCACTCCCACAATAGTGCAAGGCATGGTTGTCCCCCCTGGACTGGTCTTTCTGCTTCCCTTGCGTCCAAACCCTCGGTTCATTCTCCACTGGGCAGCAGAGTGGTCTTTTAAAAAGATAAATAAGATCACTCCCCTGCAGTGGTTTCCCATCACAGCTGGGCTTGAACTCAAACTCTTAGCTGGGCTGAGGAAGCCCTACCTGACCTGGTTCCTGCTTACCTGTCACTGTGCTCCCCTCGCCCGCTGGGCACTCTGTTCCCACCCTGCCCTGCTGCCCTTCTTTCTGTCCAAGCTTCCTTTCAGGCTTTGGGTATGTTTTTGAGATCTTTCCTCTCACCATTGCTTGGCTGGCTTCTTCTTGTCTTTTAGATCTCACTGTAACTGGTTCTGCCTCAGCTGTTTCTTTCCTCATCAGACAAATTAGCTGTATAGTCACTGACTGTCACATCTCTGTATGCCACCACATAGCACTTAGCACTGCCTGTTTTTTTTCAATTGGTTTATTTTTTCTTATTCTTCCCCAACTAGAGCTCCATGAGAGCAGACATCTCCTGCCTTGCTCAGGGCTCTATCCACCCATGCTTAGAACAATGCCTAGCACATAGTCAGTTATCAATAGACAGTGATGGGAGTAGGAGTGACATTAATAGCTTACACTTACATAGTGATGTCTAAAAACTCTAAATGCTTTACATTTAATCTCTACAATAGGTTTGTGAGATGGAAACCATGATCATCACCTTGATTTTACAGGTGAAGAAACTGAGGAACCAGAAGTTTTATAACCTGTCAAAGATCATGTAGCTAGAACATTGCAGAGCTGGGATTTGAACTTGGTTGTCTGACTCCAGAGTTGACACTGTTAATCACTCCACCACACTGCTTGGTGAGGAAATGAATATGGAATATGAATGATGATTTCACTATCATTCTTCTTAAGTGAATACACAGTAGGGCAGCCTTTGTAGGACTGGGGTTCAGATTTTATAACTGACTCATATTTTGTGATTCACTTGTTTGTGTCATGGGATTATGGGAAAGGAGTACCAAAAATCTCTTATCTCATAAACAGTTAGATTTGAATGTTCTGGAATACCTCTTTCCATCCTTACTACTGATCATATTTCCCTCATTGTTTTAGCCACTAGGAAACTCAACTAAAACTTAAGCCATGATGCTATTAATAGTAATCACTTAATGCTTTATGGAATGCATTTTGTTGATTACCTTTTTTCTTCTGCTTTTTCTAACATCCCACATTCTTCATTTTTAATTGATTCTTTTCCTAAGCCAACTCAATTTATGAAAATTAATTATGAATTTATAACAAATAAGTACATATTATATGTAAAATGTGTCCCTGGGCAAGTTAATCACTTTAATTCTCAATGTCCTCTGTACAGTGTCTGTAATCATTCTTGCCTCACAGTTTTTTGGTGGAGTGTAATTGGGGTAAAGTTCATAAAAGCCCAGGGCACATAATACTCATTTAGTAAGAGTGTCTTTTTCCTCTTCCCTCATTTACATTGAGACTGAGGGAATCTTGTACTGGTACCTGGCCCAGTAGAGGTGAGGGAAGGTGGTTTAATATGTGTTATTGAATTGCTAGCTGGCAGCTACAAGTCTTATTGAGCTGCTAATTGATACCACTAACTGGTGAACTTCGTTACAGAGACCCACAGCAAATGACAGGCTGTCATCTTGTCCTGTTTTTGGTGACACTTTCCACTATAATAAATTGATTTGTAAGCAGCAGAGAGATATTAGGTCTGGTAAGTCGAAAAGACTCGACCCCTGTGCGAACGGCTTATATGTAAAGCCCAGCCTGGAAAATAGAAAACATTTACTGGAAAGAAAATGAGTTAGACCCACAGAAACTTTTCATTACCATGGCAACTGGGTATTTGGCCAGTCCTTCCTTAGCTAGATTATAATATAGTATTGGGAGATTGAGAAAAAAAAAAACAAACAAGTTATAGTCATAAAAGCTCTTAGCCCTTCCTGGTCCAAGGCATCTTCTCATTTAATCCTCACAACCACTTTGTAAGTAAGGTCAGTTTCATCCAGATCATTTTCCAGATGAGGGAGTAAAAGCCCAGGACTGTTAAATAACTTGCCCAGGGCCATGGTTCTGATAAGGACTGTAACCAGGATTGGGAATCCAGGTCTGTCTGATTTCTAACCTTTTATTCTTAACCACTAATCCGGGTTATTTCTTTTACAAATCAGAAAAGGCAAAAAATTCAAGAGTATTGACCTTTCTGTACTACGGGGTTCTTCAGTCTCACAACTATTGACATTTGAGGGCCAGATAAGTCTTTGTTTGTGGGAGCTTTCCTAGGCATTGTAACATGTTTAGCAGTGTCCCTGGTCTGCCCACTAGATGCCAGTAGGACATCTCCTGGCATACCCCTCCCCTCCCCCACCCTGCCCCAGTATTGCCAAATGTTGCCTGGGGAACAAACCAGAAGAACAGGGGAGGAATTTGGCCAATTTAGTACCTTTCTTGAAAAAGAGCAACTCTTTCATTTCTAATGTCACCAGTACTCTTAGATCTTGGGAGTTCCCGGGAGGTTTGGTTTCTTTATTTGGTTATATTCAGAGAGCCGTGCATTTGTCACCACTGTCTAATTTTAGAACATTTTCATCACCCCAAGAAAAAACTCTATATCCATTAGCAATCACTCCCCATCCCCCATCCCCCAGTCCCTGGGAACCAATACTCTACTTTTTGTCTCTGTGGATTTGCCTATTCTGGGCGTTTCATGTGAATGGAATCATGTAATATGTGGCCTTTTGTGTCTAGCTTCTTTTGCTTTGCATAACGTTTTCAGGGTTTATCCATGTTGTATCATGTATCAGTATTTCATTTCTTTTTATTATAAAATAATATTCTGTTGCATAGAATGTAGGGTGTCCAACTTCATTCTTTTATATGTGAATTTCCAGTTGTTCTCACCATTTGTTGAAGACTACCCAGTGAATTTTCTTAGCATTCTTGTCAAAAATCAATTGACTGTGAAAAGTGAAGGTTTATTTCTAGACTCTCAATTTTATTCTGTTCATCCATATGTATACCCTTATGCCAATACCACACTCTCTTGATTACTCTAGCTTTGTGTAGTATATTTTGAAATCCAGAAATGTTAGTTCTCTAACTTTATTCTTTTTCAATATGTTTTTGTCTATTCTGAGTCCCTTGCATTTCCATATGCATTTAGGATCAGCTCATCAGTTTCTGCAAAGACACCAACTGAGATTTTGATAGAGACTGCATAGAATCTGCAGGTTGATTTTGGGGGTATTGTCATCTTAACCAATTTTAAGTCTTCCAATTCATATATGTGGAATGTCTTTCTGTTTACTTAAAGTCTTTCATTCCTTTCAATGATATTCTGTACTCTTTAGTGTATAAGCCTTGCATTTCTTTTGTTAAATTTATTCCTAAATATTTTACTTTTTGATTCTTTTTTTTTTATTTTACTTTTTGATTTGTTTTGAAAACAATTCCATTAAATGGAATTGTTTTCTTAATTTCATTTTTGGATTGTTGACAGCTAGTGTATAAAAATACAATTGATTTTGGTATATTCATCTTATTTGTTAGTTCTAATAGTTTTTTTTTTGTGGGTTTGAAATCATTCTTTTTAAATATAAACATTTACAGCTATAAATTTCCCTCTCAGCCCTGCTTTAGCTGTATCCTATAAGTTTTGGTATATTATATTTTTGTTTTCGTTCATCTCAAAGTATTTTCCAATTTTATTTGTGATTTCTTTTTTGACCCATTGATTAATTTAGGTGTGTGTTACTTAGTTTCCTCATATTTGTGAATTGTATAAATTTCTTTCTGTTATAGACTTATAATTTCATTCCATTGTGGTTGGAGAGCATATGTTATATGATTCCATTCCTTTTAAATTTATTGAGGTTTGTTTCATGGCCTAACATTTGGTCTATGCTGGAAAATGTTCGTGTATACTTAAGAAGAATAGTGTTCTGTTGTTGCTGGGTGGAGTGTTCTGTCGACATCTGTTAGGTCTAGTTCATTTATGGTGTTATTCATGCCTTCTGTTTCCTTACTGATCTTTAGCCTACTTATTTTATCCATCATTGAAGTCTGCACCTATTATTTTTTTAATTGTGTGTTTCTCCCTTTAATTTTGTCAGTTTTTATTTCATGTATTTTGAGACTCTGTTTTTAGGCACATATACTTATGTTTTCCTGGTGGATTGACCAAATATTTTATCATGACAGTTCTACTTTGTCTCTAAGGACTGTTTTTGTCTTAAATTCCAGTTTGTCTGGAATTATTATAGCCAGTCCAGCTCTCTTGATTCCAAATAGTTTTTTTCTTTTCCCAAAGCCTCGCAGGCTTTTCCAGTATGCAGTCAGGATTGAGAGTCACTGCTCTTGCAGGGTAACTTAGAAGCTAAGGATCGGTATTTTGTCTTTAAAGTTAGCTCATAGCTACCAAGAGATGATAGCAGTGAGATTATCTGATTCCTGTGACTGGTATTGAAGGCATCATAGAAACTCCTGGATGCCTTGGTGAAACCTTTCCTGGAGCAAGACTGGTGGTGGGTTAAAATACTGTTTTCCTGAAAGCGTTATGTTCAAGTTGCATCATGACAGATAGAGAACGTTCTCTTGTGCAGCCTATCTGAGCAGCCAGAAGGAGCCTCTCTCCCTCTCTGTGCTCTGTTGACATTTAGCTCCCAATGGCCCTGAACACAGTCCTGTGTTCCTGTATTTCTCCCTTCATAGGCCTTTCTCTGTGTTCTTTGCAAGTGTTGTAGTAACAATTAAGGAGACAAAATCTGAGCTTCATGGTTCTACTTGTTTACATGCCTTTTGTGGAGAGGGCCAGGTGAACCATTTAGAGATGCTTCTAGAAAGTGCATCAGACATGAGCTTCGCCTTCACAAGTCTGAAGGCACAGAATATTCACAAAGTTTGCCAGGAGCCAGGACGACCGGAGAGAGTGGTGGCACTGAAAAGTAAAACCTTCTTCCTTTGGCAAAGATGACCGTCATTGCCCAGCGAGATAGAAAACAATCTAGAATGGATTCTTCTTTATTTGAATTTTTTCAAACTTGAAAACTGTCTTTGAGTGCCGTACTTGTCCTCACCCCTTTATTATTATTATTTTTTTTCACCTTTTCTTCTCACTTCTTAGGAGTCGTCCCTTAAATACCACTTTTCATGGAGCTGGATGATGCCTTTACTGAAATACTCTTTGCTAAGAGAGACACTATTCTGTTCTGCCCATGTCTCTGTTCCCACATCTGGTCTTAATCTCAGGGACTCAGATCCACTGTCAGGAAGTTTTTCCACCAAGTAGTGAAAAGGCTCCAGAGGCTGAGTTATCTGACCCACATTTATTTATTATCCTTTTAGACGTCTTTTGCCTCTCAAGGTTTGTCTGTAGAAGCATCACTTGGGAATGTCTTAGTTTCCTGCTTATAGATTCTCTGGAATTTTCATTCCAGTGTATATTCACACACACAGACCCTCATCCACATATGTACATGCATTGCAAATAGCCAAAGTAGATGACCTTAAAAAAAAACAAAAACCTTTGCGTTATAAGAGAATTTCCTAACCCGAAACTTGCTCAGTTGTTTTGCCTTTTTTCCCCTGTCATTCTTAACAATAAAAGTATCTTAAAGGTCAACTGTAGCCACTTAGAATTTTCTTGTAGTTTATAGTGCCTTTCTTCCTAAAAGCCTGAAGAATATTATAGACTCATCTCTCTTCAATTCCCTTGGGGCTTTTTCGGGGGTGAGGAGGATATTTCCTTGACTTATGTAGCCTCGTAACATCTTTGTGAGTCCATAAAAATCTTCTTCATAAAAAACAAATCTGACACATCACTTTTCTTTAGAAAGATGTCTGCTGGCTCCCAGGATAAGTCCAGACGCCTCTCCTGCCCCTGCCTCTCTCCCGGGCTCACCTTCTGCCGCAGCCTCTGTGTCCCTGATGCCCCAGCCTCTCCCAGATCTTACACAAGCCACAACCTGTCTCAGCTCTGAGTTTAGTTCATGCCACTCCTCTTGCCTACAGATCCTTTCCTCCTCCTCCATCTTTCATACCCACCTGGAATAGCACTACTTTGTAAAGCGCTCCCTGGCTTCCCCCAGGCTGCGTGAGTTCCTTTTGCACTCTGGCCATTCCCTGCGTATTGATTGAGCATGACCTAATGGGTAGAAACTGTCTGAAAACAATAATAAAAAATGATGACAGTAATATTAGTAGTAGCTCATACTGTGTAATAATGCTATATAATATACAACACTAAATATTATATAATGCTATATTTTATATCTTATGCTAATATATTTTATAGTATAATGTCAAATAATAATAGCTAATATGTAATATATATAGCGATAGCTAAGACTGTATTAATCATCATTTTACAAATACTGTGTACCAGAGAAGGTGCTAAGCAATTATCATATTGTCTTATTTAATCCCCAAAGCAACCCAGCGAGGTAGGTAGTGTTAATATCTCCATTTCCAGATGAGGCAAAATAACTTACCATAGACCAGATAGCCAGTAAGTGGTAGAGCCAGCATTTGAACCCAGGCGGGCTGACATCTACCCCTACATTCTTAAATGCTGTAATTAACTGTTGAAAGGCGAATGTGGGGAGTTTACAGAGCACTCCTCACATCTCCTTACAACCATTTGTTTATTGTCTCCCCCCCACTTTTCCTTGGCCAGGTATTCCCTCACTAGGGGCTTCTCGCTAGCAGCAATTGTTTTATTCTCTCTGCAGCCCCCACACTGGGTCCTGTGTGTGGCCCAAAGAGAGTCTGAGAATGAATGTTAGTGGAGTGAGTAACCAAAAGAGCAAAGCCTTAGACTATATAAACATTACATTGGTTTCCACCTCATTTTTCTCAGGGTCGGCCGTCTGTGTGAATAGCAATTTGTGGAACCACGAACCGTGTGAGGGAAGGAAGAGTATTATCGAATCCCTACTAGATAGCAAGCATTACGTTCTATTCTCTACATTGCAAAATCTCGTTATCAGGCTGGGTGCGATGGCTCACGCCTGTAATCCTAGCTCTCTGGGAGGCTGAGGCAGGAGGATTGCTCAAGGTCGGGAGTTCGAAACCAGCCTGAGCAAGAGCGAGACCCCGTCTCTACTAAAAATTGAAAGAAATTAATTGGCCAACTAAAATATATAGAAAAAATTAGCTGGGCATGATGGTGCATGCCTGTAGTCCCAGCTACTCGGGAGGCTGAGGCAGTAGGATCACTTAAGCCCAGGAGTTTGAGGTTGCTGTGAGCTAGGCAGACACCAGGGCCCTCTAGCCCGGGGAAACAGAGTGAGACTCTGTCTCAAAAAAAAAAAAATCTCATTATCACAACTGAGGTCTGCGCTATCTTTATCCCCCTTTTCCAGATGGGGGCACTGAAGCTGAGGGAGGTTGGTTCTTGTCAAAGGTCTCAGCAATTATGTGGTAGATGGAAACCCAGATGCTCTGCCCTAAGCCCTTGTGAACTCTTAACCCCAGGCCGTAGACTGCCTACTCTACGCATGAAAGAGAAGATGTTTGGGAAGAATTTTCTATGACACAGTCTTCTGGCAAAGGTGCTTCAACTGAGTGCCTTCTTTCCATATTTATATTCCAGTTAGCTTGTGGTCTGTTGCTCTTTTACTCCCCAGTGTGTATGTCTGAAACAGCCAGTATGTTACTTTAGCAAGAAATCATATGTTGTGATATCCGATCAATAAAACTTGGAGTCTACTCCAGTAGTCATGTGGAGTTCAACTGCTGCAACAAGCAAAGGGCTTTTTGCTCAGGCAATAATTTTTGCAAAGGCTTGAATTCCAGAAGTGAGTTTGGCTTTCTGGGCTGTTTGTCATCTGCCTCTGGACCACAACAAAAGAGCTCCCCCTCAGCCCCCAGATTTCTTAGAGAATCCAGGCAGATTACTTTTTAAAGTCTTTTGTTTTTATAAGGCGCTCTGTTTTCTTGCTTCCAACCATGAAGTCATTTCAAAAGGAAACCACAGTTTGACTTTTTACAAAATGAGCTGGGGGGCTGAATTTAGTGGCAACATCAGATCCATTGCTTTTTGCTAAGTCTTTTAGCCACTGATGGCCGCGTGTTGGTATTCACCTTGAGGGGTGTGCATGTTGATCGAAATTATGTGAATTTTATAAGTTGGTTTTTTCCTTAATTTATACTTTTGTATAGCATTTGTCATTCTCACAGTTTGAGAGCAAACTGAATTGCAACTGGTTTATAGCACATTTCTTAAGAGAAATAGAGCTTTTAAGTTTTAATTTAAAAGAAAAGACATTGGGTACTTTTATTGATATGAGAAACATGTTCATACTGACACCCTCTCTGTTACTCCATTACCACCTTGTTCTTGCCTCCAAGCTGTCGCACATGCTATTTCCTCTTCTTGGAACATCTTTTGTTTCACACTTCCACAAATACTTAAATTTCAAGCTATCTCCTATGTATTCTCATTCTTTTTTTTTTTTTTTTTTTGAGCTATGATGACGCCACTGCACTCTAGCCACATAGCTCACTGCAACCTCAAACTCCTGGGCTCAAGTGATCCTCCTGCCTCAGCCTCCAGGGGAGCTGGGACTACAGGTGCACACCACCTCACCCAGCTAATTTTTTTCTATTTTTGGTAGAGACGGGGATCTCGCTCTTGCTCAAGCTGGTCTCAAACTCTTGACCTCAAGTATCCTCCCACCTTCGGCCTCCCAGAGTGCTAGGATTACAGGTGTGAGCCACTGCACCTGGCTTGTATCCTCATTCTTTACAGGTGTGAAACGCACAGAGTTTGTGAATTAATGTTAGTGGAATGAATAATGAGGAAGGCCTCCGACTGTAGATATTACATTGGTTTTGACCTGAGCCAAGCGTAGGGTATCTTGGCTGAAGCCGACTTTCCTTTGAGAAGACTTTTCTGATATCAGCCTCCACCCTTGTTTGAGATTAAGCATCCTATAGCTCCCCCATCAGGGCACTCATTGTCTAGCATGCAGAGGCTCGTGTCTGTCTTCCACTGTCAGAGAACCTGTCATCTTTGCTTTTTTTGAATTGCTACACAACTGGCTTAGCACCTGACAGACAGCAGGATGTTTAGGAATATTTTGTTATGGCCAAGAAGGGACAGATTTTTTTTTTCCTGTTTAACCCTATTTTGTATTGTGCACAGGTAAAGTGTAAATCCTTACAAAGTGGACAGAACTGATTAAAGTTTTAAAGCTCTAAAAGGGCCTTTTTGCCAGGACAACAGCTATTTGTACATGAGTCCGCAGCTTTTTGTGTGTGAAGCAGCATCATTTTGTATCTTGCATACAAACATGGAAGAAGAGAGCACTTGTTGAAATGGGGAAACATCATAAAGAGGCCTGTAGTTTTGTTGTGAATATTCTTCTCACAGTAACTATATGGGATGTGAGTGTTAGACTTGACTTGAGGGGATAATGGTTAGAGTAGGACCCACAATGGCCCTCTTGCCATGATTCTTTCGACATCAGGAAAAAAGGAATAGTGAGGTCATTTGCTCTGTGGGTTTAGGACAAGCATAGAAGCAATTTAAGTAGGATGTTCACACTTGAGTGTTCATTGGAATCCCCAGTGTGCTTAATAAAATTGAAGATTTCCTAGGGGAGAGGCCCAGGAATCTGCATTTTCACAAGCATCCCTGGGCATTCTGCTGCAGGTGGATCACTGAATTGCTCTTTCCTAGAAGATGGGAAATTCTGGAAAAAATACTGGCAGGCAGGGCAGTCCTAGGAGTGAGAACCTGCCCTTTGTCAGGCCCTTAGACAAAAGAGAAACTGCATCCCAGGAAAGTCAACTCAAGGAGCATCTCCCAGAAGGAGGGGACACCGCATTAGCCCTCGATTAGAGCAACCCAAGAAAACCAATCCCAGCAAAGATAGATGCCCTGCACCCGGTGTAAATTTAGAAAGATGAAAAGAAGAGTTGTGGTTTCCTTGACTGGACAGGAATGTCCCCTACTCTGCAGAGTAGTGAAATGCACAGATGTTAAAATGAAAAGAGACAGAGATAGATGGAGAATAATAGAGTGCGGCAGCAGTTAAGGACGGACTTAACAAAAAATGCGGAGGAACCATGGTGTGCTGTCAGCCTTTGCCCTTCTAGGAATATCATTGCCAGCAGGGGACAATCAGCCCATCTCAGACAATCCTGGGCTGGAGGCTTTTCTTGTAGCCATCTGTGGCCAGAAGACGGTACCAGTTCCTCAGGGAGGAGGCCGTCAACAATCAAAAGGCTACCAAAATGTGAAATATGCACATCCTTTGACCTAGCAGTTATACTTAAGGAGATACTGTGCAGTAGGAAAAATAATGTGTGTGTCTGGGTGTGCATTGTTTATTGAAAACACCCCAGATATCCATCAGTAATAGGAATTATGGGTATTTAGATGCAGTAAAATGACCCTTAGCCATTAAAAATGATGATGTGGACCAGTGGTTATTGACATGAGAGGATGTCATAATATGTTAAGTGGCAAAATCAGGCATCAGAAATAGCATATATTTTATCGATACTTTTAAGTAAACCTGTATGCTCAGATTTCTGCTTATTAATTTAGTCAGTATTATTGAGTAACCTGTGTGCTAGGCACTTTTGGGGGCATCGGAGATATGGCAACAACAAAGACAATGTTCTTTGCTGCTGGAAATGTACTGCTTAGAGCCAGCAGCGCCTCCTGTGAGCCCGTTAGGAATGCAGAACCCCAGGCTGCACCCCAGAACGCCTGCATTTTATTAATAACAAGGTCCTCGGGCGATCCATTTGCACACTCTAGTTCTAGGAGCATGTTTACCAAAGTGGCCATAGTGTATTACCCCAGGTGGTGGCAATTTGAGGTAATTATTACATTTGCTTTCACTCATTTCTCTATGATTTAAATTTTTCACAGTGAGTTATGCCTTGTGTTTATAAAAGCAAGGATGGTAATTCTGCAAAACAGCTTAAGGCCCCTGCTTCTGGTTCTTGGGATGTCTCAGCCACACACTGGCGGGCTCTTGGGGCAGGAGTGGGAAGTGAGCAGGGGGTGAAGGTGAGTAGCCGTTGCTCATTTGGCCAACCACAAAGGTCTGGAAGAGAGACCCTGGCTACCCGCAGGTACAGCTGGAGCTGTTGTCCTAGCCTGAGAGAGGCAGCAGGTCTGATTAGCCAAGTTCATGGCTGTTGCAGCTGAGCAGAGAAGCTTGCACATCACAGCCTCTGTCCAACTCTCTCGTGCGATTGCTATCTGGGGGCGGTGCGGGGAGGCGGCCGTGGACAGCAGGCCCACACCGCAGTATGCGTCATCCTCCGGGATCGTGGGCAGCCCTGAGCCCTTCCCGGGCAGATGGGGAGCCGCAGACACGGTGTCTGGACAGGAGCCTTCTCTCCAAGGCCTGGAGAGTTCTGCCATGTGGGAGAGGGACTTTCAGTCTCACGTCCACTTTTCTTGGGGGTGTCTCCTGCATCCGATCCCAGAAGAGGGGTTCACCCAGGCGTGGCCCCGTGGCACCCTGCTCAAAGAATGGTACAGTTGGAAGAAATTGGACTCAAGAGCAGGAGAACTGGACTCCAGGCCAGTCTGACCCTCAATAGCTATGTGACTTTGGGCAATTCCAGTTGCCTGTTTGGGCCTCGGTTTTCTCATCTGTGAAATGTGAGAGTTAAGTTATTGAACGAATCTATATGGACCACCCGTGTGCCCCAGTTGTTACGCGTATGAAGACTGAGCCTTTGTACTGTGGGGTGTCACATCCTGGCAACACTGGGATGTCTCCTGGTCCCCTCTAGTTTTGACACAGTCCCCAACTACTGGTCCCGGATTACCTCTGACCTGCAACCTGGTTGTCACTGGCCCCTGGTGAAATGAGGAAAACAGTGACAACCTAGTGTACACTTTTTCACACCATCGCTTTCAGGGTAAAGAGTTCTTTACCCCAACACTATGCCTTCCTGCATTTGGGGTGCTAAAGCAGCCTTTTATGTAGGGCAGCAGTGAGTGGAGGTTATTGCGGATTTGTTCATGTCCTTGCTGGAAAGCTAAAAAAAGTTGACAACTGTGTTATTCTTCCCTCCACTCCCATCTCGTTTGTTATTTATTATTTTACTGGTCTGTGAGATCCAGAACTGTGACAAGCAGCCTCTGAGGAGGGGCAGGACTCAGGAAGTAAACCCAGCCCCCAGGAGAGCCCTGGCCCTGTCCTTCTGCCAACGACAGCTGCCGCTTTGAAAAGTTTGAGGAGCAAATCCTTGAAAAGTGGCGAATCCAAGTATTCAGTGGAATGGAGTCGAGTCACCCTGTCCACCTTTGTCAGTGGAATCGAGTCACCCTGTCCGTCTTTAAAAACAGGCAGGATCAGCCTTTCACCTTCTGCCAGGGGCTGGGGGGTTCCATGCTGGAGTCTCCCCTTCTTGGAAGTTGGGCGGGGGGCAATCCAGACCTTGCCGGGGACTCCCGCTGAGCCGAGGCAGTCGCCCGGGCAGGGAGCAGCTGACAGCTGTCGCCAGCCACCCGCCTCCACCCGCCTCCCCCCGCCCCGCCGGGTGCTCTGCTGGCAGCCTGTGATCCGCCGCGGCGGGCGCCTGCTCCGTGTGTGTGACGGTGTAAATGTAAGTCATAACGGGACGGGCTCCCTGTGACACAGCAGCGACTGAGCATCGCCGACGAGGCAGGGAGTCTCATTAGGAAGAGGGTGCCCGGGCCTGGCCAAAGTTGAATGACAGTTAATCCGTTTATAATTATTCATAGTCTCACTCTCTTTTCTCTTTGTTGTACCAAGCCTGGTCCCCTGGAGCTGAGCTGGGCCTTAGAGGAATCTAAAGAGGCAGCGGACCAGATGGGTTAAGAGCAAAGTTTGAGCCTCGCCTCTTGTTTATTGGCAATGTCAAGTTATGTCACGTGTGGACCTCAGTTTTCTTACCTGTGAAGTGGGCTTTTGCGAGGACTAAATGAGATGATATCCATAAAACAGAGCGCAATGCTTAGCCTGTGCTGAGCTCTGGGTAAATGCTAGCTGTTATTTTCCAATCCCAGCCTTTGCTTTTATAGGTTCATTTGTATATTCAGCAAAAATTTATTAGGCACCTGTTGTAGACACTGTATAGTGCAGCCCCTTTAAAAATTGTAAGTGACTGTATTCAAACAAGTATATGTTCTAGGGGGTGGGGAGGCAGGGACAACACAAAGCCAGTGACATCAGGCAGTGATATATCGTGTGATGGGAAGGGTTAGAGTGACTGAGGGTGGGAGTGGAGGCTGTACTGCAGACAGTGCCTTGGTTAAAGAGAATAAATAAAATGGAGCGGTGAGCCCGCTGAGCCCTGGGAGAGTGGCATTCCAGGCAGAGGGAGCGGACAGTGCAAAGGCCCTGAGGCAGGGACATGGCGGATGGGCTTGAGGGGTCCTGGGTGGCCAGAGCTTGATGAGTATGGAAGGTATGGAATTGGAGAGCCCCATAATGTCATGTCTAGGCTTTACTTGAAGGGGATGAGAAGGCAGTGGTGTTCTGAGTGGCGGCGTGATGAGGAAATGCTCTCAGCTTAGATGTCAGCGACGACTATAGGCAGGCATTCTTTCTTCTCTGATCCCTCAAATGGTGCGCAGAACGAGGCAGGCTGAGCAAGGACTGTGGGTTAGAAGCTTGAACGTGGCTGGGAGGACACGATAGCCTGACTGCTGCCCTCTGGGAAGTCTGCTTGCAAGGTCGGCCCTTGGCTGGCATCTGGGCACTTGGGTTTTAGGGAGGCACCACTACCCTAACTGATAGGAGCGGCTCACTGTGCCTAAACTGGTTGTGCCAACAGTGTGCTTCATACTGCATTTCCCCTGGGAGTCTGGAAATTTGGTGCATGGACAATGCCTGCCTGACCAGCCCCTGATGAAAACCCTGGGCGCCGAGTCTCTAGTGAGCTTCCCAGGTAACGACGTGTCTCACGTATTGTCACAACTT
>VSMD01041410.1:0-84360 GCA_008750895.1 Mirza zaza
GGCCAGGCGTGGTGACTCAAGCCTGTAATCCTAGCTCTCTGGGAGGCCGAGGTGGGCGGATCGTTTGAGCTCAGGAGTTCCAGACCAGCCTGAGCAAGAGCGAGACCCCATCTCTACTATAAATAGAAAGAAATTAATTGGCCAACTAAAATATATATAGAAAAAATTAGCCGGGCATGGTGGCACATGCCTGTAGTCCCAGCTACTTGGGAGGCTGAGGCAGCAGGATTGCTTGAGCCCAGGAGTTTGAGGTTGCTGTGAGCTAGGCTGACGCCATGGCACTCACTCTAGCCTGGGCAATAAAGTGAAACTCTGTCTCAAAAAAAAAAAAAAAAAAAGAATGTTATCTAGGCCGGGCGTGGTGGCTCACGCCTATAATCCTAGCACTCTGGGAGGCCGAGGCGGGCTGATTGCTTGAGGTCGGGAGTTTGAAACCAGCCTGAGCGAGACCCCATCTCTACTAAAAATAGAAAGAAATTAATTGATCAATTAAAAATATATATACAAAAAATTAGCCGGGCATGGTGGCACATGCCTGTAGTCCCAGCGACTCAGGAGGCTGAGGCAGTAGGATCGTTTGAGCCCAGGAGATTGAGGTTGCTGTGAGCTAGGCTGATGCCACGGCACTCACTCTAGCCTGGGCAACAAAGTGAGACTCTATCTAAAAAAAAAAAAAATGTTATGTAAATGGAATTGTACAGTATCTAGACAGTATGAGAACTTTTGATATTGGCCTTTTTCACTTGGTATATTGTTCCTGAGATCCATACATTCTGTTGAGTGTATTGATAGTTTGTTTTTGTTATTGCTGAGTAGTATTTCATGGTATGGATGCATGCGGCTTAAATTTATGATTTTTATTGCTGAGAAGTATTTCATCATATGATATATTATATACATTCTCCTGTTGATGGACATCTGGGTTGTTTTCAGTTTTGGGCAATTAAAAATAATGCTACTATGTAAAGCAATTATAATCAAGCTTCTTGTGTGTGTCTTTTTGTAGACATGTACACACATTTCTTTTGGGTAGTTACTGGGGGTGGAATGGGTAGCTTATATGACAGATGTATGTTTGCGTTTATAAGAAACTGCCAAACTGTTTTCCAGAGTGCTTGTACCATTTTACAGTCCTACCAGCAGCGTGTGAGAGTTCCGGTAGCTCCACATGGTGATGCGTCTTTTTAATTTAAGCCATTCTAGTGAGTGTGTAGTGATCTCTCACTAAGGCTTTAATTTATATTTGCATTTAATTTGCATGATGATTATTGATATTGAGCACTTTTTTAATACTTCCCAAAGTATTTTTTCCAGTAAAACAGTTTGATCTCAGAGCCATTCTGCATACTGTCATTAAATTAGTACCTTTTTACCTTATTACTCAATTAACATGAATGAACAGTTCCCAGTGTACAGCACAGTGACACAGACTTCCTTGTTTAGGACTTGGAAATTGGAGCTAGATCCCTCTTGTCTTGCCCCTTGGATCTCTTTCCCACCCCAGGTGCTATGTAGCCTGGTTCCTGGTGGAGCTAGACCTCTCTCAATTACCCTGATTTTGTCCCCCAGGTTAAAGTTGGGCTCCGTCTTTTTTTTTTTTTTTTTTGAGACAGAGTCTCACTTTGTTGCCCAGGCTAGAGTGAGTGCCATGGCATCAGCCTAGCTCACAGCAACCTCAAACTCCTGGGCTCAAGCAATCCTGCTGCCTCAGCCTCCCAAGTAGCTGGGACTACAGGCATGTGCCACCATGCCCGGCTAATTTTTTTGTTTCTATATATATTAGTTGGCCAATTAATTTCTTTCTATTTATAGTAGAGATGGGGTCTCGCTCTTGCTCAGGCTGGTCTCGAACTCCTGAGCTCAAATGATCCGCCCACCTCGGCCTCCCAAGAGCTAGGATTACAGGCTTGAGCCACCGCACCCGGCCAGGGCTCCGTCTTTAGTCTCCTTTCAGCAAGGAAGCAAGTTCTCTTCTATCTGGTTTTCTACGTGATGCCATTGATTTGGGCAGTGCTGCTTCCTGGGCATTGATTTAGTAGTCTCCCCTCCTGCTGGGCAGCAACCCTTCCCCGAATACCTGGATTCCAGCTATTTCTTTTTGTTCATTATAGAGCTGGGATGGCTAGATTAAATACTTTTTTGCCTCCTTTTGACATGGTCCTATATACAGTGTTTTTGTTCTTACTGAATGTTCAGGCATCATCATTTAGGCAGCAGAATATCTAGGGTTGGGGGAGAGAGGGGGAGAAAGGGAGAGAGAGGGAGGGAGGGAGAGAGAGAGAGAGGCATGTGTTATGGTTGAGAAAGCTGTGGTGGAGCAGAAAGAACTCTGCTTCTGGGTCAGGTGGATCTGCGTTCAGATCCCTCCCTTGGTCTTATAAGGTGACAAGAATGTGGGCAAGTCATGAATCCCCCCAACTTTAGTTTTCTTTAGTTTTCTCTCTGCCCCAATCTTGGGAAAGCCAGAGGCTGCAGTGAGGGGAAGGGAGAATGGAAGAGCAAGGTAGGAAACGGCCAAGAAGCCCACCTTCACTCAGTCCCACATGGGAAAATATCGACTGGGAGACTGCAATTTTTGTTACCTGAATGATAGATACTTTTATTGCCCCTTAGGAGGGTTGATTGGGTAGATGTGAAGGGGCAGTGGTGAGGAAGAATGAAGCAGCTTTCTGCTTGAACTCTACTGAGTCCAGCATGTCCAATAACTGGTTACAGGGACAGGAACACAAAGGGAGACTGTTTGGGAGGGTTGGGTGAATTTGACCTGGATAGAAATCGGGAAAGGTCGTGTTCCTTTGTGTAGCTCTTCCTCTTGTCTTGGTCTGCAATGTGAGCCACCTCTGGGTTAAGACCCCCAGAACCCCTGTTGTGCCCCTCATCCTACTCACAGGAGGGTCCCATGAGCAGGGCCAGCTGTAGAGGTGGCCAGGGGCCATTGATGTGAATGGCTGGATGTGGCCAGCCTTGGTGCCTGGGGCCCCAGCCTCTGATAACCAGAAAATCTAGGCTAGGAATGGAGGGGCAGGAGAGTGCTTGGGGCCAGAGAGGAGAAAAGAGGATTTCAGCCGTATCCCTATGTCGAGGAAGTGGAGGAGGTGAAGCAAAGGGCTGCTCCTCTCTCATTCCCTCCCTGGAACCTGGTGACAATGCCCCACATCAGAGGATGTGTCTGTCATTCAGGAGCCAGGGAAATAACAGACATCGATGAGCCCAGAATGATCTTACAAATCCCTCCTTGCTGTCTGGTATTCATTGCCACCTTCCAAAAGAATGATTTTCTTAAATATCATAACTTCTAGCCACAGGTGATGGACTGTTAGAGCTGGCAGGCCAAGGAATTTTCTCTGCAGCCCTAGACAAGGACTCTCCTTTCCTTTCCTCTACTTCTGTCTCCTGCTCTCCATTCATCCTTCTCTTCATCTCTTCTCTCACCCCAACATGATTAGAGGGTGTAGTCATTCATTCATTCAACCAATATTGAGCACCCGCTATGTGTGCCAGAGCTATTTTTGGTGCTTAGGATACATTAATGGATAAAACAGAGAGAACTCATCTTTCTTAACCAAAATCTATGTTCCGGTGAGGGAGTCAGGCAATACACAATAAATAAATAAAGCAAATAAGCAAATTACATAGTATCTTAGAAAATGATAATTCCTATGGAGAAAAACACAGAGCAGGGAGAGGGGGATAGGGTAAGCTGGTGGTGAGGGGCGGGCAGGGGGCAAGGGAAGGACTTTGACTTTTACTCTCAGTGAGACAAGCAGCTGTAGCAAGGTTTTGAGCAGAGGAGGAATAGGGTCCTCTGCTGGTCGTAGGGGACTGGTGAGGGGCTAATTGCAACACTCCAGTAAAGACAGGTTGGAGGGTGAATCTCAGCAGTGGGGACGGTGAGAAGTGGTCAGATTCTGGATATATTTTTAGAAAGAGTTAACATTTAATAATTTCCCAATAGAAAGGACATGGGTTGAGAGGAGAGGAGTCAAAGATGCCTCCTTGGTTTTTGGCTCCAACAGCTGGAGGCATGGAGTTCCCATCAACTGAAATGGGAAAGTCTGCGGGTAGAGCGGATTTTGGGAGGATGAGCAGAAGGTCAGTTTTTGAATGTTAAATCTGAAACATTATTGGGCATCTAAGAGGAGCTATGGAGTTGGCAGGTGGATATGGAATTCAAGGGGAAGGTCCCAGCAGGAGAAATAAATTTATGAGTCCTTGGGCTATCTTTCAATGAGATACAAGGTCACTGACTGGAATAGAGGATGAGAGGAGAGTATGTGGAGGTTGGGAGCAAGGAAATTTAAAACTTTGTGTCTCAGTTCTCTCACTTTTCTCACTTGCAAAATTAAGATAATTATAGATTATATCTCACCTAGCTGTTGTGAAGACAAAAGAGTTCATAATGTGGAAAGCACTCAGAACAAACTGGCATATGGTAAGCTCTCAGTACACGTTAGCTGTCTATTCATTTGGCAATGGATATGAATTGGTCACTGATACCTAAATATCACTTAGTTAAAAATATTTTGAACCATTCTCAATCTTATGGAAAATTTGCAAGTGTGGGATGAAAAGAATTTTTCAGAAACATCTGTGACATGTTGCCTTCTCAACCCTTGTTATGGTCTGAATGATGGTATCTTGCTGTGGCCTTTTCACTCCTGAGCTCAGTAGTGAAGGAATGAATGACTACTTGAAACACATAGTGTTTTGAGAGAAGGGGAGAGTTTTGTAAGCGGTTGTACAGGAAGTAAGGAGAGTGTGGAGAGAAGCTTGTGGGAGGGGTAATAGAAGAAAGGAGAACCTACATAACTTGTAAGGGCTGATTGCCAAAGTAAAGAATTATGTTAAGTTGCTTTGAAGCAGTTTTTAGGAATAGGGAGATACGTAGTGTGTGGATCTAATCCAAGCAATTGTTGTATACCATACCTTAATAATTAAAGGGGCAAAGAGATCTAGAAGGGGAGAAAAGGTTTGGAGGGAGCGTGAGGTAGAAATAACCATTCCGAAGGAGCAATGTGATGTGTTATTTGCCCTATAAGAGCAGTTGGAGATGAGGTGGTGTTGAAGATAAATAAAAGAACAGGTTTGACAGCTGACAGTGATTAAGGGCTTTGTTGATAGCCTGGAATTCCTGTAATGCCAGAGATGCTAGTGAACGAGGTGAAGATGGATCCTGATTACCGTTTAATGTATTATAAGATGATGTATTTGTTGGTTAGTAATTCCTAAAGTGGGACCTATCCAATTCACATGTCCCACAAAGCACATGAATGTAGAGTCAGGGTAGAAGTCAAGGAGATTGCTATTTGTTGGTGGTTGCAGCGAACACGAAAAAAGCAGATAACCAAGATAGAGCCAGCGTTGGGTAAGTTATACTTTGGGGCAATTTGCAGCCCATGGATGGCAGTATATGTTTATACATGGGCAAACAATGATAGTAATTCTGCCTGAGTAGGAGGTGCTAATAATACATCATCCATACAGTGGTAGATGGTAGTGGATGGGAACTGGCCCATAGTAGGGCTTGATGAGAGGGACTATTTAACATTCCTTGTGGAAGGACTCCCAGTAATACCTGTTGACTGGATGGCATTATTATAAGTGGGAACAGAAAATGCAAATCTTTCCTGGTCTTGTTTCACTAGAGGAATTGTGAAAAAACAATCTTTTAAATCAATTGCAATCAAAGGCCAATCTATTGAAATTAATGACAGCTGGGGAAGGCTGGGTTGTAGAGTTCCCACAGTGACTCTAATAGCATTAAGAGCTCTTAGGTCCTGTAGTAAATGCCACTTATTGTTCATTTTAGGTGCGATGAATACAGGAGTGTTCCAAGGGCTCAGGGAAGGTTCTATGTGTCCCTCTTTAAACTGGCTCTGGACAAGACATTTTAAAGGTTTTAATTTATCCTTCTTAATGGGTGACTGCTCTATCCAGATGGGCGAATTAGTGGTCCATTGTAAAGGTGTAGGTTGTATTGGACGCACCTGAGCAGTGGCCTCTAATGGAAAGGCTGGGTAGTTAGAAGAAGATTCCATTGTTCAAGCAAATCCCATCTCCATAAAGATCGGCCCTCTAGTAGGCAATGTTGAAAAGTGGGTGGTTTACCAGGGGAGGAACAGAAGTCCCCTCTGGGGGGCGGGGAGGAGGAGGAAGCTGCTCCTCCTGTTGAGCTGCAGAAGGCAATGGTGGAGAGAATGGTTCAGGATTCAGGAATTTCACAGCAGGGAACCCTCACTCCTTGTCAGCAGGGGACGCCAGCTCCACAGTGGGGGAGGAGAAGTGGGTACCAACGGATTGGAATCCGCAGGAGTATGCAAGGGAGTTAGCGCTGGTCGCACCAGGCTCCATGTAGTTAACAGCGGCAAGGAGCACAGGAACCCCCTGCCCAAAATTCTTCTTAAAAAGCCTTCCCTACTTGCTCCCAGAGCTCTAAATCCAACGTGCCCTCATCTGGAAACCTGGGGCAATGCTGTCTTACTGTGTGTACGGGTTGTTGTAAAGCTTTTGGTTCCGCAGAACACTGGGCAGCTTTTAAGAGTTGTTGCAAAGTGTGCAGATAAGTTCGCTGATCTTTTGTCAGGTGCTGCCCCAATTAGAAATCTCCTTCTGAACTACGCGTGCCCATCCCTTTCCCAAAGTAGCTGGGGGTACTGTCCCTTACCGGGATGATTCCCCTTGTAGCCCAGATGACAAAAACACTCACTGGACATGCAGATGCCTGAATCACATCAGGGTCACCACTTGTTGCGGTTACCTTTTTGCTCCTGAGCTCGGTAGTGCAGAAATGAACGATTACCTGAAACACACAGTGTTTAGAGAGAAGAGGAGAGACCAAAATCTAAAGGAGAAAATGGCCTCATCAAATTCCTCCACATATTTATTTCCAAGGACACGAGCAAAGGGTCAGGGCCGTTTGTTAATTTCTTTAACAACGTCCATACAGGCCCCTTTGCATTCAGCAAACAAGCAGCTTCAGGCAGGTGTTTTCACCTGACCCTTCATTCTCCTCGCTCACTTCCTTTCCATCCATCCATCCACACTTTCTTTCCATACAGGTCCTTTCATCTAGACCCAAACCTCACAGTATCTCCCAAATTCATGTGTTAGCGTCTACTATCCGATGTGATATTATTAAGAGGTAGAGCCTTTGAGAAGTGATTAAGTCCTGAGGACTCCACCCTCATGAATGGGATTAATACCCTCATAAAAAAGGCTTGAGAGAGCCCTTAGCTATCTTTGGCCATGTGAGGATACAGTGTTTACCCCTTCTGCCACATGAGGGTGCACCTTGGAAGCAGAGAGCAGCCCTCGCCAAACAGCGAAACTGCCGATGCCTTGATCTTGGACTTCCCAACTCCAAAACTGTGAGAAATAAATTGTTTATAAATTATCCAGTCTAAGGTATTTTGTTACTGCAGCCCAAATGGACTAAGACACCCCTGAATATTTTAGCGTGTATTTCCACACTTGATCTTAGCCAAAAGGCTGAGAAGCGATTTTATCGTATATTTCCTACAAATAAAGACATTTTCCTACATGACCACAATACCATCCAAATCAGGAAATTAACATATGTACATTACTATGATCTTATCTTCAGACTTCCTACATGTTATGTCAATTTTTCCAATAATATCTTTTATAGAGAAAGGATACAGTTTCATTTAGTTGCCATATATCTTTAGTTTCTTTTAATATGGAAAGATTCCTCTTTACTTAATGACTCTGACACTTTTGAAAAGTACAAGCCACATATTTTGTAGAGTGTCCCTCATTGTGGATTTTTCTGACACTTCCTCATGGTTAGAGTCAGGTTTGGGATCTTTGGCAGGCATATCCAGAAGCGATGCTGTGTTCTCATTGCATCCAATCAGGAGGCACACAATTTTGATTTGTCCTATCACTGGTGATGTTCACTTTGATTACTTGGTGATATCTGCCATGCATTTCCACTGTATTCTTTCTTCCCTTTGTAATTAATAAATATGTCACTTGAGTTTTTTCTTTTTTCTAACTGCAATTAAATCCAGTTTGAGCATTTGCCCCTACCAAGGTTGGAAAGAAAGTGAATAGTAGATATTTCCCATGGCTGCCCAGTCCACTCTTGGGCTATATGAGGGCTACTGGCTTCCAGGATGAATGAGATGAATTCTAGTTCTCCACTTTTATGGGTCATTGGGTCCATTGCTCCTTGCCCAGGCCTAATGGGCTCATTTGAAGGTGGCTAGCTCTGCTGGCTGCTCTAGTGTCTCTAAATCAAGTTCTTTCTTGGGGACATTTGATAAGGCTCCCAAGGCTCTCATTCTTAAAGTCTAAACCTTCTCTGGCATGCATCTGGCACCCTGCAGGTCTGGAAATGTCCAGGGCTTTGCATCCTAGCACGGTGCAGCTTTCCACAGCTCATTGAATTCACCACCCACTGCGGAAGATACCCTTGTTTGGACCTCTCCACAGCCATATGCCCCTCCTTCTTTGCTGACAGAACCCCCATGCCACCCAGAAAGGTTTCAGGCAAACCTCAGCCCTTCCCCAGCCCCAGGAGATAGATCTTCATTGGTTCAAGCCATTTATGGCAGCCTAATCCCCTGGCCAGTGATTGGTTGAATAATTGGTTGAGGCTGGGACCTGTGTTGAGATTCTGGCCAATCAGATGTGCGGGGAAGTTGGCTGGAGGCTTCTAGGGGAAAAAATTCCACCAGCTGACTGCCTCTGTGCATAGGCAGTGGGCATGGTAAAACAAACAAACAGCTTTTCTACATGGATGAGTCCAACACTGCTTTTATTAAGACATCTTAGAAACAAACTACCATTACAAGTAGAAGTTGCCATTATAAAAGCATCATAGAAACTATAGGCAAGAGATTCAGAGCCTTAGGTTCTGAGAACCAGGTAATAAGTCCCACTGTTTGAACTTGCCCTTTATGTGACTCTTTTGCTTCTTCTCACCAAGTCTTAGATCAATTCCATCAGGGAATCTGGGAAACAATGAGGGTTCCAAATGTTTTTCATGAAACTCATTATTTCCTCTCTTTCCACATTTCACTAATAGAGAAGTATTGGAAATTTATAGGAATAAGGCACATAGGGAATTTGTGTGATTTGTGTGGTTAATGCAAACATCTCTTCTGTAGCTTTGCTGAGATATAACTCGCCCTTACAAAGGGTACAATTCAATGGTTTTAAGTATGTTTGCAGAGTTGGGATTCCGGGTGTACAGGCTTCTGGCACGCTGTGAGAACATGTGCCTGTTGGTGTCGCTGCAGAGCTCTGAAGCCCAGTCTTCACTGACACCTTCCCCTCCCTGTTATGTGTTTTACTGTGACCAAATTAGGCAGCAGATAAACAAAATGCATCTGCCTCAAGAGAGGCTGTCACCACAGAAACAGAGACAGATGCACCTTCGAGTTGCAAAAGCTGAGGTCGAGATGAATGATGCAAAAATCTGGAAAAGTATGGTCTTCTGCAGAGGAAGCCTCTTCCTCACCACTCCCCCATCTTCTCAGTTACCTGCTGGGACTACACAATATTGCTTGATTTGTAGGAGGGTGGAGATGTAGGAGAGGGAGGGAGCTGGCAGTGGTGTGTCCCTGGGAAGGGTCCTACACCCTTCAAGCCCCAGGTCAAAATGCAGGGATTAGGGAATCAGGAGGACTTGTGCCTTTCCTGATGACACAGTTCATGGGGTTCCTGCCCTCAGTTTGGCCTGGCTGCAGAAGAACAGAGTGGACTGTATGCCCTGCCAGGGTGGAGAAGACCTGAGACCACCTTGCAGAGTTTCCTGGGGTGCCAGAGCAGCCAAAGCTTCCAGTGTGCTTGTGAGGATTGTGGGTAGAGAAGCCCTGGAATCAGAAAGAAATTAATGCCAGGGGCATCCGTATGGATCTACTGCCAAGGGCTGCACAGGGTGATGGACATTTTAGCCAATGCCTGCATGGGCTGATGTCACCATGGTACCTTAGATAACACTGGGGATGGGGAGGATGGGGGGACCCTGATTTGATGGAGGAGATCCTGAATTGGTCAAGATTAAGTCCAAGGAAAGGGTGCTTAAAATAGAAATCATGTTAGATTATGGAAACATTTAAAAACATAATACATTTTGCAGACATGGAATGGTGGCCTGAGAGTTGCATTGTTTTGTTTTGTTCATATCACCTGATCTCTTCAGGTCATAACTTCCCTATCTGTGAACTGAGGTTGGGAAGAAGAGATTGAACCGGGAGGTACCAAAAGCTTTTCCAGCGCAGATTGACTATGATGCTAAAGGTGTAGCATCTCTCAGATCTCTTGCTGCCCACCTGTGAATGCTTTCCACCCCGTCACTCTCTTTGCAGGGCCTTTGCCCAGTCTCCAGGGGGGGTGCTGAGAGTAGCCAGGATACACCAAGGTGACAGGGAACAAGGGAAACGTTCCCAGCCCTCACAGATATCAGATCCTTTTGTGCCATTAATTCAGACTATATCTAATTATTTTAAAAGTGATCGGTTGAAGAAATGTGCCAACAATCCTCAGTAGATATGAAAATGACAAGGAAAAATACATCTACAATCATGCCATCCTGACAAGTGAAAGCATGCTACCTTTCTGCCCTCCCTTCCAATCCATGCCTATGTCAGCACCCGTCAGCACCAGAGCCTGGAGACTGCATCCTACTGAAGGGCTTCTAGGAGGCCAGAAGGATAGAAAAGGAAAATCTGGATATTTTAACTCTGCTGATTGGCTGCCCTGGCAACAGACCCAATGCCTCCAGAAATATCTCTCCAGCTCTGACCCCTCTCCTGAACTCCAGATGCATCTGTCCGTGTGCCTACTCAACAGCTCCACTGGGATGACGAACAAACATTATATTTAACATGTTCAAAATGGAACTGTTAATTCCCACCACCAAATCTATGCCTCCACCTGTCTTCCTCATCTCATCCATTGCTCAACCCTGCACAAAATCATCCCCAAACCCTCCCTCTCTGTTGCCTTTCACATTTGGTCCCCAAGTAAGTCTCGCCATTTCCATTTTTAGGCTCAACTCCAGTTGAACAATTTCTCTCCATGTCTGCTGACACCGCTTAGCTCAGGCTACCCCATTGCCTCTTGGTTTACAGCAGTAACCTCACATCTGAATTTTCCGATTACTTGCTTAACCCCACCTTAGTCACAGCGATTTCCAAGAATGTAAATCAGATCTTGTCATCTGCCCTGAGGATGAATCTTCCCTGTGGCCAGCACCCCTGTGTACTCTGGCTCCCACCCACCTCTGCAGGATCCTCCCATGGCCGGTCGGTCACTTCGTCTTCCTCGAACATTCCAAGTTCCTTTGTACCTTAGGGCCTGGCATAAGAGGTTCCCTCTAACGAGAAGGGATTTCCCAGGTTCTTGCAAATTTCAGATATCAGCTCAAAGGTTCCCTTTTCAGAAAGACTTTCTCTACTATTCTCTCTAGCTAGCCGCCACTTAATTCCTGACTTCTGTGGAGAGCTCTGTCTTTGCAATCCCCATTATTTTGTGTGCCCTTTTATTTTCTTCAGAGCACTCGTCACATTTTTAATTCTTTCTTCCTTTCCCCCCTCCTCCCTCTCCCCTTTCTGCCTTTTCTCTCAGTCCTCATCAGACTGTAAACTCCGCAGAGGCAGGGGCTACCCTTACCAGTGTTCGCCAATGTTTGCTCAGTGTCTACACAGTGCTTGAAATACTGCGTGCCCTCAGTCATGTTGGTGGAATCAGTGAAGGCATAGCCTTCTTTGCAACGAGCAAGTAATTGTCTGGAAACTCTGGGCTGGGCTTGCCTAGGACATAGGGAGAAGGGATCTTTATGTCCAAGCTGAGACTCTTCCAGCTGCCTCATTTTCCCCCTGATTTCAAGACGTGAGACACCTGGGACATCATCTATGGCCTTCCTTAGGCATGATTTGGGGAATGAGGAACTATCTAAAGTTTTTGGCTAAATTATTCTAAACAGACTGTTCTGATGTAAGGGATGGATTGGAGGCTCCAGAACACCACCTGTGAGGAAGGTGTTGGCATGATCCAGGTAAGTGCCCGGGAGGGTCTGGGCAACCATGCAGATGAGTAATAGGACTTGGAGGCTTAGGACACCAGGGCACAGGACAACGTAAGGAGGCGAGGTTCTATGTGTGCCGACGCTGCCTTTGCTCAGCCCCGAGAACGAGTGTATTACATTTTGCTTTCTAGGCACTTGGCCTCGCCCCAGTCCTGGCCTTGCTCCGAGGGGGAGGTGAAGCTTGATTCTGGCTTCGTGATGCTCTCATCATGGAAGGAGGCTGAGATACCCTCAAGGCTCCCAACACTGGAGTCTGGGCATGGGGATGTGGAAAGTGAAGCTGCTCTGTTGTGAGTAGAAAATGCTGAAGAGGAGACTCATGTCTGAGGGGCAATATCTCTGTTTCTTTGAGTCCAAAGGTTCAAAGCCATGATGAAACTAATACAGTAGGATACCCACCTCCCCCGGGCTTACTTACCATTTACAGAAAGTCTTTCTCCAAAACCTCCCCTGGGCTGCACCATCTCCCCGGGTCTTCACCAGGGCCACTTGGTGCCTGAGATGAGCCCTAAATCTACTCCAGGACCACTTTTTGAACCCAAGCAAGTGCACATGCTCTTCCTTTCCTTTCCCTACCTGGAGGCATAGAGTGGGCTTTACCGCAGAGCAGTGGGCCTGGGGCTGGGGAGCAGTAGAATGAGGATGGGTCAAGAACTCCGGGCAGGGTGGTTTTTTGGAAAGCACCAGCAAGAGCTGGGTTTGAACGTGAGCTTCTTGGTTCTACTGCTTATTATCTGAGTAACACCAGGCAGGATCCCTCACAGGCCTCACCTGCGCAAGGGGCACGGTGCCCACTTTGTAGGCTTGGTGTGAGGATGAAACAGGGTACTACTGCACACGAAGTACCAGACTCACGGTGGGACCTAGTAACTGTGTTTTCCTTCCTTATATGGAACCACAGAATGTCACAACAGGAAGGGGATCTGAGGGTCTCCAGGTAATGCCTTTTCATTTGAATCTTAAGTACACAGGATTGTACCTATCATAGTTGCTGCTTCATGATACTTCATCATTGATCCATGCATGACCCTCTTTGACAATAACTTCCATCTATGTGCATGTACCCACATTTTTCATCCTTCTGCCTCCCCCACATCCAAGGTCACTGCTGTTTTGAATCTCGTGTTCACTGTTCATTGAATCTCGTGTTTATTATTCGCTGTTCCTTTTTAAAAATATGGGCTTTATCATATTTCCGTGTATTCCTAAATACTATTTGATGTTAGCTGGTTTTTAGTTTTGTGAAAATGATATCATGCCATATGAAATTTTGGGGGGGTCACTTTCCCCGCCAATATTTTATTGCTAAGATTTATCCATATCACTGTGTGTAGCTGTAGTCCATTCATTTTGATGGCTGTGTAATGTCCCATTCTGTGACTGTACTAAATGTATTGCCGTTATCCTGTAGACGGGTATCTGGATCATTTTCAGGTCTTGCTAGTTTTAAACAATGCCATCATATATATATTTGTACATGTCTCCTGGTGCACACGTGCAGGGGTTTCTTACGGGTGTAACCCAAGAGTGGAAATGCCATGTTATAGGATGCGTGAGTATTTAACACCACAATTTTCTCCCCAAAATAGCTGTGTCCATTTATGTGCCCACCAGCAATGTAAGAAAGACAAAACTGCTTCTTTATTTTTGCTATCTGAACAGGGACAACATGGCATCTCAGTGTGACTTTTGCTGTGGCTTTTCCTGGTTCCTGATGAGGTTGGGTGTCTCTTCATGTGTTTATTGGACATAAGTGTTTCATTAAAGCCCCTTTTAATGGTAGGGCCATAGGGCTTCATGACAGGGCTTGGGTGCCCACAATGGACTTCCCTTGAGGAGCCAGGAAGAAGCCATCAGAATTGTAGCACGAGTTTCCCTCTGGGCTGGGGGCCTGTCCTGCCTCTGCTTGGTTTCTTGGTCAGGGACATGGACTTGGAGGTCAGACTGTCCACAGAGACTTCACTCCTGGCTAGGGCGTGAGAGCCGCCTCCCACTACTGCTCTTCCCGGTCCAGGCTCTCTCCTCCTCTGGGGGCTGCAGGGGACCGGAAGGGACAGCCAGTTCTGGACAGGTGTCAGAAGGCTGAGGAGGCAGGAGAAGCTGGGGCAGCAGCTGCAGGCGTCATGGTAGGTTCCCCTCCTAGGCCAGTCCTCCTGAATGAGACAGGAAGGGACTGAGGGTCCTGTGTCACTGAGGAGGGCTGCCCTTGCTAGGCCAGTGACCTGCAGAGGAAGCAGGGGACTGAGGCAAAGCCCTTGTTCCTCTCACACCTCTCCTTGGAGACTACCTCAAGCATGTTGTCTTCACGCCACTCCCTCTTCCTCTTCCTTCCTAGATGCCCCTCCCCGACCCTGACCAGTGGAACCTGCATCTTTGAGCATCCCCAGACTGGAGGTGTGAGAGACAGAGAGAAAGGTTGAAAGAAGTGGGGTGCAGCTATAATGGACCCTCTGGGATTCAACACTCCTTAAGGTAGAGGAGAAATGGGAGGGCCGCTGGCTTTCTTCTCATAGTGCCCCTGTCGCTGGAGACCCCCCTCTGGGAACTAGCCTCCATCCAGGGTCCCCCTTACCTGGAAGGGAGGCACATCCTGAAGACATGGATGGCAGAAAGTGCAGCCAGAGGAAACAACTTCCAGGCGAGGAGGAGGAGGTAGCTGGACACCGTGGCACCTGGTGACAGAAAGACATCAGGATGAGCCCAATTCCTGCTTCCATCACTCCACCCCCGGGCAGGCTCAGTCCTACTCCAACTCAGGTACCAAGACTACACCTTGGCCTTGGGGAGGGTCACCCCACCTCTGTGAGCCTCAGTTTTCTTATCTTTAAAATGAGGATTATAATTCATACTTCAGAATGTTTTTCTATCAAATGAGAGTACCCAAGCATAGTACGTGCTCAGCAATTGTTAGACCTGAATGGTTTGACATTGGCACCCAAGCAAAGGTGCTCAGCAATTGTTAAACCTGAATGGCTTTTGGGTCTACGGCCATACCACCCTGAATGTGCCCGATCTTGCCTGAATGGCTTTTGGATGTGCGGGGATTGGAGAAAGATGTTTCATATTAACTTAGTTACTCCCAGAAGTCTCTGGCAAATTGGGTGGGTGGTCAGGCTCCAGCCATGTGATGAGAGCAGCATTTCCTGCCATTTGGTACCGAAGGCGTAACGCTCTGGAGAGGTTGCTATAATTGCTGTCGCATATTATAGATGAAGAATCTGAGTTTCAGAAAGGTGAAGTGACTTTTACAAGGTCACCCATGGCGAGCACAGCCAAGCCAGCGTTTGAACCTGGCTGAGCCTTTAACTGCTTGGTTATTCCACTCCTACTCACCCAAACTCACTTGCTCTTCTCCGAAGTTGCTCAGCTGTCTGCTGGCCTGGACCAGAGCCTGGTCATCCTGCCACACTTGGCAGGCGGACAGGCTTTCACCCTCCCACTCTGAAGTGTTGACCAGGATACGACTGTCTTGGTTGAATGTGCCATCTGTGTTCTCAGTGGGGCCAGGGACCTCAACGGTCTTGAAGCTTCTGTTCCTCTTCAGCCAGGTGATTTGTATGTCTTTGGGGTAAAACCTTTGGACATGGCAGGTGAGGATGGCTGCCTGGAGTCCCAGGACTTGGTGTGCTGAGATACTCACTGTGGGCACAACTGAAACAATTGCCCTTCATTTGCTACTTCCTTCCTTCGGCAAAGCATGCTCGAAGAGCACCCACACCTTTCCCAGCTGTGTGCCTGGTTCCTGGGGTACAGCAGTGGACAGTCTGGTGGGGAGGACAGGGAGGAAACAAGGCAGCCACATGACCCCCACAGGGGTTCCGAGAGCCCACAGCAGTGGCAACCGCCCTGGTCTGGACGAAGGAGGGCAGGTTAGGGAAGAGTTTCCACAGGGAGTGACCTTTGAGTGGAAATATGAAAGACGAACAGGAGTTAACCGTATATGGCAGGCAAAAAAATGGCGACAGCACACCCTGCAAACTCTTCCAGAATCTTGCCACTCCCCATCAGAGGGGGAGTCTATTTCTGCTCCCCTGGAATCTGCGTGGGATTTGTCACTGCCTTGGTGAACAGAATGTAGCAGAGTTGACACTGAGTGACTTTCAAGGCTTGGTCACTAAAGTTGGTGTCACTGTCACCTCCACCTAGTTATGTCTTTCTTGGGGCACAGCCTAGGAACACAGCCACCAAGCTACGGGGAAGCCCATGCTAGCCCACGTGGAGAGACAGTGAGCAGAGGCCTGTGTTACCAAGAGCCGAGGCCCCAAGCCAACAGCCAGTACCCAGGGCCAGGCGTGTTGGTGAAGGAGGCTGCGGGGATTCCAGCCTCTGCACCCTGCAGGTGAGGCCAGCCGTCACGAAGCAGAGACAAGCCACCCCTGCTCAGCCCCATCAGAATTCCTGACCCGCAGAATTTGTGAGCATAATAGTTTTGGGGATTTGGAATAAATTTGGAATATTGAAATAAGATTGGGGATAATTTGTTGCATGGCCCTGGTAACTGAAACATTAGGCAAAGGTGTTGGGGGAGGGTAAGAGGAAGAGGAAGGGGGTGCCAGGAGAGGGTGGGAGTGGGGAAGGGCATCTTGGCAGAGGGATGGGCCTGGGCAGAGGCCCTGAAGTTCCATGGACTTTAAAAGAAGATCAAAGTGAATGAGAGAGAGATTCCGATGAGTGAAGCTGAATTCATAGCCAATCTGAAGACACTAGGTACACTTACTGGTGCCCCGGGGGCACTTAAAGACCTTCTAGGGAATACAGACATGGATAATTTTCATACAATTAGTTCCCAGGTCCTGAACCTTCGTCCGACTTTTTTCTTAAATTGATCTGCCTGAGAATGAGCATCTCCCTGTCCTACCTCCTGTTTCTCAATTTTCCTCTCTCATTTCGCAGAACGGCTTTTCTCCCATACATCCTGAATCTAGCTTAGCTATGCGTTGATTGAATGTAAAGACTCTGATGTAAAGACTCTCGGGCACAAAATGAAAAAGCAGTTCAAATACTCATGGCCAGAGAACTTGCTTTAATCAAACCATCACCAACTCCCTTGCTGAGCTGCATTGCAACAACATTTTAATGCCTATGTTAATAATTAGTTATCAAAATTTGTCATACATGTAGATCATTTTGATATAACAGTGTGCAATTCAGTCCAAAAGAATTTTTTTTTGACACTGAGAGCATTTATGGTCATAAAATGTTTTTAAAATTTCAATTTGTATATTTTTGTTGGAGTTCTCTGTGTTCTCACAGTTCTGTGATATGTGTATGTATGATATTATCATCAATTAAAGACTTTCTGATATAAAATGTGCTATCTTGGGATAAAGTTCTCCATGGGAATTAGAATGCAAATACAAATTTAGGAAGTAAAAGTAATAATATAGCATTTTTGAGTATTAAAGAAGAACTTTATATATGTTTAAATGGATGATGGTGAAAAATCAAGTCACTATGATGTCATTTTTTCATTGAATAGTTTTAGAGTGATGTAACATTTGTAATACTCCAGAAGTTACATCCTGTGCAACTATTTAAGATCATGATGAAGAATTTAGTTGTTAACTTTAAAATATACGATGGACTACAAACTACTTCCCAATTATGTATGCTTTAAAATGCTTGAAGATTGTTGTTGAACGTCTCAGTAAGGATTTTTCCCCCCAAGAGCAGTAGTGAGCTACTGTAGGGCTTTAAGCAAAGTAGGGACATGATCTGGCTTCCTTTATAAAATCCTCTTAGCTGCTGGGAGGTTGGGGGTTAGACCAGAGAGGGCAATGGTGGAAATGAGAGATCGATTAGGAGGCTGTTGGAATTGTCCAGGTAAGACGTGATGTTGGCTTGAACCTGGGTATTCACTTGAGTAGCGGCAGTGGAAAAAAACGTATGAGTTTGGAAGAGATTTGAAACGGAAATTTGCTGGTGGGTTGGGTGACTGGGTTGATGGAGGCTTCTGTGAAGGCCAGGCAGATGGACTTCTGGAACAATGAGGGTCATTTCCTTTGCCTTTCCTTCCATATTTCTGCAAAGTTTGATTAAACACAGCAGCCTGGGCTTGCTCTGGGGAAATGAGTAATGGACTTTGTTTTCATGAAATCAGAGCCAGAAAGGGTGTGTGTGTGGCCTGTATTGCTTTCTCCCATGATGCCAGGGTGGGTTTAAGAAGCATGTGCCAAAGGTGGTGGCTGATGACCAAGCAATGGTGGCTTAGTGGTTTGGGCAATGGAGTTAGGGGTCCACATGGAGAGTCCAAGTGGGAGAAGCTTCCTTGCTGTGGCCTAGAAACCCTGTGTGATCTGGTCCCCAACCCCTTTGCTCCAGCCTCCGCCTTTCCCGTCCACCCATCTTTTCACTGGCCAGCCACACTGGCCTCTCTGCTCCCCGGACATGCCTCTCTCCCCACAACCCTCCAATCCCAGGGCCTTTGCACACTCTGTTTCCTCTGCCTGTAGCACTCTACTCCTTGCCTGGCTGGCTTCTTTTCATGCCTTGACTCAGACATCACTTCTTCAAAACGGTGCTTCCTGAGTAAACTACATTTCTCTTGTTTTCATCTATCTCAGTCTGTTCTTTCCCCTCACAGCAAATGTTACAAGTCGCAGGCATAGAGTTGCTTTTGTCTTGGTTGACGGGGTTCCCAGGACTGTGAACTCAGCGAGCCAGAACCAGGTCGGTTCTGTTTACCATAGAATCCCCAGCACCTGTAACATGCCAGCACACGGCAGATGCCCCCAAACACCCCCTGAATGAACGAATGAATGAATGAATGAATGAATGAACTTCCTCCTTTCACAGACTCGGGAAGGAAGGGAGCTCTGAAAGAGAAGGACCCAGTCATGGCCTTATGCAGAATGGGGATGGTTGTATAAAACAGGGAACCTCATACTCACCCCGCTGGGTATGTGTGTGTGTTTGTGTGTGTTTTGGGTGCACGCACACACATGCAAGGGGGGCTTACCTCGGAGGAACTGGGAGATGTTCACATGATCTCTGAGGGGGCTCGGCAGTGTACTGTGAGCCACTTGGCAGGTGACCTGGGAGTGGATGGAGGACACAGCCAGGGTCACCAGGGCAGTGCTGACGACAGTGTAGGAGGAAGCATCTCCAGGCGGGAAGATGACAGTCTGAAAGGCTGGAAGCTCCACACCATTTTCAAACCATTTCACGTGTATGTTTTGGGGGAAGAAGCCAGTTGATGTGCAGGTGAGGTTCAGTAGCTGGTCTGGGCTGGCCCTGCTGGAGGGGCCCGAAACCTCTGGAGGAGAGGGCTTAACTTCATCAGGGCAAGGGTGGAGAGAGCAAGGAGAGAGAAGAGAAAAGAAGACGGTGAGTTACTCTCTGGCACAACACTCACCCTCACGGCTCACCCTGTTCCACTTCCCACCCCAATCTCTTGTCCCTGGTTTTCTCCTCTGTAAATTTTATCATCACTCTTCTTGTTGTAACAGCCAATCAACTGGCCTCACTGACTTCTCAACCCTTTCAACCCACACTTGGGAACCAGAGCACAGGACCTTGCTAAAACGCAGATGTGACCGTGTCATTCCCTTGCTCTCCTTCCTCCCTCACCCTCCCTCTGTCCCTTCTTCCCAAGGTACATCGTTTTAAAAGTCGCATAAGGCATATCATGAAAAACAGTGGTTTCCTCTCCTTGCAAAAACTACAGACCAACCACTTTTAACTACTTTAGCTGATTCTTTGGGCATTTCTGTCTGTGTGTTTCTAAATAACACGTTTATACTGTTATTTTCAATTTTTCAGTTTTATGTGTTATGGATATAGCTACCACTACAGAAGACGATGGTTTAGCTGTCTTATGTCTCCCTCCACCTGCCACCCACATTTCCCCTCCTCACATCCTCCTCTTATAGACACATTGTAATGCTTTGTTCTATCAGTATTCAGCATTTATATTGTTAATGGCTAAATGGGCATTGTTCACAATTGGGCTTTGTGATATAGCATGGTTATATTTCCTTTCTAGTACAGCCTTTTGTTTTCTCAGGAGTTTTTAATGGTCTCATTATTTTCACTTGCTTTGTTTTCTGTGAACTTATTGTCCTAAGTTCATCTCCAAACTTTCTGCCAGATTTCCTTACACTATGTTTGAAACTCCTAAGTACTGCAGTAGACTTTAATGTAGGGTACAAAGATTTTTCAGGGAAGTATATAGGCTTGGATTAAATAAACTTTTTATTATAATAAATTTGTAGACATACATACAAATAGAGAGAATGTATTCATCGTGAGACTTTAACAATTATCAACAAATGGCTGATCTGATTTCATTTATACTTCTCCCACCATTTTATGTATGTTTATATATTTAGGTATACAACATGATGTTTTGATAAATTTATATATATACACTTAATGACATGATTATTGCAATAAAGCAAATTAATATATCCATTATCTCACATAATTATTTTTTGTGCATAGTAAAAGTACCTAAAATCTACTCTCTTAGCAAATTTCCGGTATATAATATGGTATTATTAACTATAGTCCTCATGCTCTAGACTTATTCATCCAACATAATGGAAATTTTGTACCCTTGACCTCCATCTTCCCATTTCCTCCACACTCCCACTCCCAGTAGCTATTGTTCTACTCTGTATCCATGGATTTGAGTTTTTTGTTTTTATTTTGTTTTTTTACATTCCAAATATAAGTGAAGAGAAACTAAAAATAGAACTACCATATGACCCAGCAATTCCTTTTCTAGGTATATACCTAAAGTATATGAAATCACCATCTCTACAGATATCTGTACCCCAATGTTCATTGCAGCAGTATTCACAATAGCCAAGATATGGAAGCAACATAAATGTCTGTACATACACAAACACACAATGGGATATTATTTGGTCTTAAAACAGGAGATCCTGCCATTTGTTGCAACATAGATGAACCTAGTAGACATTATGCTAAATGAAATAAGCCATCCATGGATTTATTTTAAAGCGAATACCAGACATGATATTATTTCATGCATAACTACTTCAGCATGTATATCTAACAGTTAATAATTCTTTTTTAAACAATCAAAATACCATTATTATACTTAAAATTCAATAATAATTCCTTAATATCATTTAATATTTGTCAGCATTAAAATTTTCTCTCTTGGCCGGGTGCTGTGGCTCAAGCCTGTAATCCTAGCTCTCTGGGAGGCCGAGGTGGGCGGATCGTTTGAGCTCAGGAGTTCGAGACCAGCCTGAGCAAGAGCGAGACCCCATCTCTACTATAAATAGAAAGAAATTAATTGGCCAACTAAAATATATACAGAAAAAATTAGCCGGGCATGGTGGCACATGCCTGTAGTCCCAGCTACTTGGGAGGCTGAGGCAGCAGGATTGCTTGAGCCTAGGAGTTTGAGGTTGCTGTGAGCTAGGCTGATGCCACGGCACTCACTCTAGCCTGGGCAATAAAGTGAAACTCTGTCTCAAAAAAAAAAAAAAAATTTTCTTTCTTGTCTCATAAATATAATGTTGCAGCTGGTTTGTTTGAATCAGGATCCAAACAAGATCCATGTATCACATTCCGCTAAGTCTCTTAAACCTCTTTTAATCTAAAGGAATTCCCCTTCCCTCCTGTTTCCTTTGCCATTTATTTGTAAAATGAACCAGGTCATTGACCCTGATGAATTTCCCAAATCCTGTAGCATTTCCATAGCTTCCCAGCTAGATTGAGCTCCAGTCACCCACATGGTAGTGGGCATGGCAACTTCCCCCTTATTGACTGTCTGACTTCACCAGTGGGGGTTACTTGCCCTCAAATCCTGGTCTCAGGGCTGGCTTCTCAGTGAACTCAAGCTCAAACTTTGTGCTTTAAAGTCCCTTAAAATAATTGATCTTTGTCTAGAGAAACCATCAATATGTCGTTAGATTATTAATCGTTTCATTTTAGATTTAGTAATTTAGATTTATTTTGCATTTTGTTTATTAATTATTTAAAACATCCATATGTTTGCAAAGTCAAAACTTAAGTTGGGGTACATTCAGAGAAGTGTAGCTTTCATCCCTGTCTCTTCAGCCCTGTTCCCTCCCTCCCTTAAGGTAAATTTTAAAAATTTGAAAAATTTTAGTTTACTATTGCAGTGTTCTCCTTCACACATTGTTCTACATATTGCTTTTCCTGTCTGATGATATCCCTTGGGTCCCTGTGAGGTGGAGTGTCAAGGTCTTCTTCCTCATGACCTTTGCAAGTTCCATAGTACCCAATTGTGTGACTGCCATAATCGAGCAGCTCATCTTTTGCTCTTACAAATAGTGTTGTAATGAAGAGCCGAGGCATAAGTCATCTTGCACTTATGTTAGTAGATCTTTGGAATAAATTTCTAGAAGTGGAACTGTTGGATCACAGGGTAATATGTAGTTATGTAATACATACAAATAATTTTGCTAGATATTGCCAAATTCATCTCCTTATGAGTTACATAATTTTGCATTTCTACCAGTAAAATATGATGTACCTGTATCCCCATATCGTCCCCAGAAGAGTGTGCCATCGAACTCTCATTCTTACTTTTTCTTTGTTCAACCCCTATTTTGGTAAAACATAGAGAGGTGTGAAAGGCCGTTTTTGGTGATCTCGCAAACTCTATAAATTAGCTGGGTATAAAATTTTAAGTCGAAAATAATTTTCCCAAAGAATTTTGAAGCCACTATTCCTTGTCTTCTAGGGTCCAATGTTGCTCTCAGACATCTCACGCTGATCTCATTCACAATGTTTCCTGTACAACTTGCTTTTTATTTTTAATTCTTGAAAACTATACAACATTCTCTTTGTCCCCAAAGACTGTCATCTTCTTTGTCTCTCCATGACTCAAAGGTGCTAAAATTTTAAAGTCTCCAAAACTCTGTTGATATATATTTCTATGGTTCTGTGGTTCTGCTATCCTACTCATTTTTTACAAAAGAAAAATCATAATCATTAATTCATCAATACAAATAGGCCTGAACTAACTTCTCTGCTTCCCAGGTTTTCCTTTAATGGATGCTGTTTAGAGTCTTGTAGGCTTTGTCTTCAGCCATGATTGTATCAACCAGGACCAAACTCAGGAATAATACAGGACTTATAGAAATGAAGGATAAAATTTAAGAAATATAGGGATTACATATTCTACATAAAAAAGTGATCCCTAAAATTTTCTGCCTCAATAAATCTATCATTCATATCATATGAAAATCTATGGGTTCATGCTTTTAAGGTTGTGTTTTTAAGTTTAATTCATTGTAAGATCCTAAATACTGATGATGCATAGTAATATAATAATCATCCTGTAGCTGATACTCTTCTAAGTGTTTTACATTGATAAATTCATTCACATTTATGATCCTCACAACAAATCTATGAGGTGGATACTATTCGTATCCCTATCTTCCCTAACACATGAGGAAGTCGAGGCACAGAGAATTTAAGATACTTGTGAAGTCACACAGCATGCAAAAGGCAGAGCTCGAAGTTGACCCTTCTGGCCCTGGAGTCTACCTGTACCCGCTGTGCTTTGTGGGCCATTGGAAGCTGTGAGATTTCAAAGCGTTCGGGGTCTGCTGACAGACGGCCCTGGGGTTATATGTCACTCTGTTCCTTCACTGTGACCTTTCATATCACCATCTACTCTCCTCAATCTTGGCACAACAGCTAACAAAGGGAGACCCTTGGACTGAGTTCCCGGGGCTATAATTTGTCTTAGAACAATGGGCTGGATTTCTAGGGACCTGGACTTACCACGCACAAATAACTGGGTACCTGGTCCAGATTTAAACTCTGTGGTGTCAGGAGATCCTTTCCGGAACTTCACGCAGTAGTAGGTGCCGGCGTCCGCTGGGGTGATGTTACTGATGCGGATGGAGAAGTCCGTGTTGTTCCTCTTTGTGCTGTCTCCAAGAGGTGCTACCCGGGAGGAGAGGGGGTCTTTTTGTCTGTAGACTGATTCTCGGCCTGGCCCAGTCCCCCTGAACCACTCGGTGGGCCCCACGGGGACCAGGCTGGTCTCTGTGCAACGCAGAGTGGCCGACTCCCCGGCCATGACCGACACCGACTTGTCAGGTTGGAGCACCTGTAGCTCCTCCTCTCCTGCCACCCCTGGAGAGAAACACAAGTCAGCTCCAAGTCCTGCCCTGGCCCAGCTGGGGCTGAGGTCGGCGTCCAGATGCCTGGGGCCAGACTGCAGCTGAAGTCCCATTAATTCTTTCTTTCCACATCATGTATTAGCCCCTAGGATGGGCAAATTGCTGGACAGGGTGCCAATAGGAACATAGATATAAGACAGACGCCCCTTGCAAAGGCCTCAGATAGGGAAGTCATGAGAGAAGAAACACATCTAGAAGAGATGTTCGAAAACCCCAGTAAATTAGTGAAATGCATATTTAAACCAGAAGGAAAATGCTAAAGTCTGTGACAGTAGCTGGAAAAGTTAAAACAAAATGTACTCAGGTTTCAGCACACGCAATGTGAGGGCACTTTTTCAGGCTGCAGTAATAGAGGTAGGTTGGCCCCAAGGCAGGCAGGCAGGAGGTCAATGAGACAGAAGAGGGAGCCTAGAATTGGACCCAAGGAAATATGCACATTCCCTATATGATCAAGGTGGCATTTTATGTCCGGGGCAGCCAGCTATCTGGAAGAAAGCAAATAAAACTCTGAAAAAGTGGCTGTTTCCAGAGAGCCAAAGGTATGGGGACTTTTGTTGTTTACTTGCACATTTCTTCCCTGTTTGGATTATTTTGACAAGAAGTCTGTAATATAATAATAAAATGAAACAAAACACTTTTTCTTCTGTAATCTAAGAGTAGACAATTTCTAGAAAATTAGCTCTGCAAAAAGGAAAAAGCTTGTCAATTTTCAGTGTTGCCAAGGGTGTGGCAAAGCAGGCACCCACATACTGCTGATGGGAGTATAAATTGACACAACCTTGCTAGATGGCAATATGGCACTATAGTGATGACCCTATGTGTACAATCCATAAGCCCACGTTTTTAACAGGTGGAAGGGAAAGTCTTTAACCAAATATGTTTTGGTCACCAATATCCCAAATCTCCTTGTCCATTGCTGCTATTCCTATGTTGTATGTGTTAGGATAATGTATTACTAACATTGAGGCACTCCTATTTTATTGGAACAGTGCATTTCAAACACTTTTGAAACACTCACACCCTCTAACACTCAAACACTCACACTCTTTAACTTAGTAATCCTCTTCTAGGGACTTATTCAAAAGAAATGATCAGACAAGGATGAACACATTTGGTAAAGGAATGGTAATCATAGTATTCACACTATGGAAACGGTTGATGTAAGACCCACATCCAAGAACAGGGAGTTAGTTAGATAAATGATGGTATAACCACAAAATAAGGTATGTAGCTATTAAAATGATAATGTTGGAGTATATATTGGGGATGTGGTGATGATGACGTAGGCACATAAGTAGCTACGTGAAAGAAGGCCCCCAATTAAGTGAAAGACTAAATAAATCTCCATATTTAGTTTAATCCTATTTTTGTTAAAATTTCTATATATATGGAAACAGTGTGGTGGTCAAAGCAAGGGCCAGTGGAATCCCTTTGACTTGGGTTTCACTGCCTCCTTGATTGCTTACTTGATTGCCATGGTTTGAATATTTGTCCCCTCCAAAATTCATGTTAAAATTGAATCCCCAATGTGGCAGCATTGAGAGTTAGGGTCTTTACGAGATGATTGAGTTATGAAGGCTCCGCTGTCATAAATGGATTAATCCATCCATGAATTAATGGACTAAAGCAGAGGCTCCCAACCTTTTTGGCACCAGGGACCAGTTTCCTGGAAGACAATTTTTCTGGGGGTGGAGGATGTGGGGAGCGGGCCGGGCTTAGGGCAAGATCTGACAGGAGGCGGAGCTCAGGCAGCGATGGGCGTGTTGGGGAGCGGCTATAAATGCAGATGAAGCTTCACTTGCTCGCTCACTGCAGCTCAACTCTTGCTGTGTGGCCAAGTTCCTAACAGGCCATGGACCAGTACCAGTCCACGGTCCGGGGGTTGGGGACTGCAGGATTAAAAGATTAATGGGTTGTCACAGGAGAAGAACTTGGTGGGTTTATAAGAAGAGGAAGAGAGACCTGAGCTAGCACGTGAGCATGCTCCACCCCTGGTCCCAGGGTGATGCCGTGTGCCATCTCGAGATTCTGCAAAGAGTCCCCACCAGCAACAAGGCTCTCAGCAGATGCAGTCCCTCAGCCTTGGACATTAGTCCTCATTACTGGAAGAAATAAATTCCTTTTCTTTGTAGGTTACCCAGTTTCAGGTATTCTGTTATAAGCATCAGAAAATGGGCTAAGACACTGATAGTTATTACTTAACATCTCTGAACCTCTGTTTCCTTATCTACGCAGTATATATGGTAAGGAAAGTAAGACTTCTCTTGCAGTTTTGCTGTGAGACAAAAACCTTAGAATCTTTGAGAAACACTCAGGACCGTGCCTGGTGCAGAGAAGGACTTCTGCACAATGAGCTTTCCCCTGTTGACTTGGAGTCCAGTAGGCTGAGCTCCAGCCCTGACAGGCCTGGGGCTTCAGGGAGGACCACTCCCTGCCTGTGCTTTCGGTTTCCACTTCTGCCAAGTGTGATAGATCATTCCCGTTTCCTATGACTGCTACGAGCTTTAATGAAGACCCAGACTTGCCAAGGACACACAGTGGGTGCCGTAATGGTCGATTCAGCAGGACAATTTTTATGTGCTCATATTTACACATACTAAACCCTAAAAGGATGTAACAGCCAGAGCTGACATAGATGCTTCCGTGTGCTACACATGATGCTAAACACTTAATCATGTTAACATACTTGCTTGATTTTCACCACAACCTTATTAGAAAGGTCCTATTATCTCCATTTCACAGATAAGAAAATTGGGGAACAGAGAAGTGTAGTGATTTGTCAGTCTACAAATTATGAGATTTGGATTTGAAGCTTGGCAGATTTGTTTTAAAAAATACCTGTGCTTTTTAGCCAATATACCAAACAGCCTCTCAATTGAGATGTTACTACCATTAGGAGGAGGAGGGGTGCTGATTCTTAGGTCAGCTCTGGAGAGAATAGAGTGGACAGGCAGGAGAGAAGCATCCACATCAACAATGTAATCCTAGTATGCTGGGATTCTGGGAGACTTAATCTAAAAAGCACTGTTTACCAATTTTTTTTCCCCTACTGGTTCTACATTGTTTGTAATGTTATCTATCATCTATCTATCTATCTGCCTACCTATCTATCCATCTCTGCATCTCTCTATCTCCATCTTAATGAAGACAGCCCTGCCTCCCTGCCAGGTGCTGTGATCTAACTGAAGAGTCAGATGCTGCACCTCCTCTCCACTCCTTCCCTCAGGGAGGCACCAGGTCCTGCAGGCCAAGCCCAAGGGGGTCGGGGAGCCTCCACAGGATGTCAGGGATGTGGGCAGAGTGGAGGAATGGGAAGCTCTGTCTCGGAGAAACACCCGGGTGGGAAAGGAAAGGATCCCTCCAAGGGATAAGAATTCTGGGGGGATTTATTTATGAGATTCTTTTTATAAAAAAATAATTAGGGAAATGTCTTAAAGAGGAAGCAAAAAAAAAAAAAAAAGAGGCCCTGGCAGAGAGAGCCAACTGTCCCACTGGCAATGGGGCAATGGTACCACTGCCAAACTCGGAGAGCATCCCTGCACTGTGGTACCCGAGGGGGGAGATGCTCACCTGCGAGTCCCAGCAGCAGGGGCAGCAGCAGGGACGGCGGAGGCAGGCGGGGCTGAGAGGCAGGAATGGACATCGTGGTGGGCCCTGGAGCCCGCTCTCTCCAGATGTCTGTCCTAGGGAGGCCCCAGACTCTGCTCTGTTGAGTGTTGTGTCCCACAGTATTTAATATAAGAGGAAGTGAGCACGATTGGAGGAGAGGGTGGTGGGATTATGGCAGTTCCTGTTTCTAAACTGTGAAATAGGAACCAGACATGAGCTAAGAAGTTACTGATATAAAGGTCCTGAGATGCTTGAAGAGGCCTCAGCAGGCTCCTTTAGTGCCCAGGCTCTACCCTCTGGGCCCCTCACCTCACGTCAGGGTGCTGGTGGCCCCATCCAGGAGCCTGGGGACATGGTCTGCCATTGAGGAAGGTATGTTTAGCCTTCTGTGATTGTCCAAAACCTGGGCTCAGATCAGCCTGCAGCTGGAGTCAGGACAAGGGCGCCTAGACCCAGGGCCTCACCAGGGTAGGGCCCTGTTCTAGCTACTCCAGAGGTGTCAGTGGTAAAAGTGAGCCTGAAGCCATGTCTGATGGGCCCCTGGCTGCGCCCAGTGTGCTTGCAGGGGAAGTGGCTTTGGCTGAGCAAGGAGCTAGATCTTGGGAGGCAGAGGAGGATTGTTTCTGTTTTAGAGGAAGGAGGAAGTCTGTGGGGGCTGAGGCCTTCGGGTGAGTGACACCTGCAGAAACAGCAGGGAGAAGCAGGGGTGCCTCTTCTGCCCCTAGTCTGGGGCCAACTCTGGGGAGAAGGCAGTTGAGAGGCTGAAGAAATGTCCACACCAGGAATGTGCCTCCTGTTTCCCTTCTGAGCAGCGACCACCCACACACAAGATCAGATCCAGAGCCTCTCAGCCATGTGCTCTTCACTTCTATGGACCCAGTGCCAGACACTGTCTTCTGTGACTCAGTTTCCCCACTGCTCCCAACCCCTGCCTCCTTCCCAGTGGCTGACTATGTATGTTAAGAAGGGGCAGAAAAGAGAGGCAGAGAAAACATTTGATTGTTCTGTGGCATGGCAAGTGTTCCTCTTCCCTTGACACCTTATTCTAGCTTGTTCAGAATTTTTTCTTGCCAAGGAACTGGCCAGAGTGTTCCTCTTAGCATTCATTGTTATAACCCTAATTTCTCTTTTCAATGGGGAAAGATTGGATTTTCCAGAGCTGACTGCAACAAGACCCCTCTTCCCTTGTGCCCTTTGACACTCTTCCCATGGAGAAGTGGGTATGCGTTCCATCCCTCTGAATCTGGGCAGGCTTGTGACTACAACAGAAGTGATGTGTTCTGACTTTTGAGGACAGACCATAACACATTTCTGCATTTCTTCTACCTTGCTTTTCAGGGATGCTCATTTTTAGAATCTGGCAGCCATGCTATGAGGAAGCCCAACTAGCACACACAGTGAGATCACATGGGAAGGACACATGTAAGAGTTCCAGCTAAGATGCCAGCTGATCTCCAGCATCAATCATCAGACATATAGAAGAAGAAACTTCCAGATGATTCTAGTCCTCAGCAGTTGAATCATCCCCAGCTGAATTTTCCAACCAAGGCCACAGATGACACATGGCAGAGACAAGCCATTCTTGTGCCCTGTCTGAACTCCTGTCCCACGGTATCAGTGATCATAATAAAATGGTTGTTTTTCTTTTACCCCTAAGTTTTGGGGTGCTTTGCTATGTAGCAATAGTAACTAGACAACACCCTTGACAACCTTGTTCCCCACTCCTACTCATTAGATTCTACCTCCTTCACTGGACTTGCTGTTCCTTGCTGGCAGGGACCACTGAACATGGAGATTAAGAGACAGGCCTTGGGACCAGAAGGACCCAGGTCAGAATCCTGCACCCAGGTGGTCTCTGCATGGAGGCGGACAAGTCTTCCACATGCCTATATCCTACTGTCTTCTCAGCACCTGCAGAGCATACTCATCAGTCACCTCCCACCTGCTCTTCTTCCTGTGTCCTCACCTCAGTGTATGACACCCCCAACTGCCCAGTTAGTTAAGACAGAAAACCTTTGTGTCATTTTGATAACTCCTCTCATTCCCTCATATCCTGTCATCTAAACATCTCTTAGTCAGTTTGGGAGGTTATAATAGAATACATAGACTGGGTGGATTATAAACAACCGAAATTTGTTTCTGATAGATCTGGAGGCTGGGAAGTTCAAGATCCAGGAAGCAGCAGATTTGGTGTCTGGTGAAGTCCTGCTTCCTGGGTCACAGATGGCTTCTAGCTGTGTCCAAACATGGTGGACGGGGCGAGGCAGCTCTCTGGTCCCTTTTTTATAAGGGCACTAATCCCATTCCTGAAGGCAGAGCCCTTAAGACCTAATCGCCTCCCAAAGGCCCCACTTCCTAACACCATCACATTGGGCGTTAGGATTTAACATATGAATTTGGGAAGACACAAGCATTCAGTCCATAGTGATCTTAAATGCTCCTGCATCTCTCTCTCTCCGCTACCATCTCTGGCTTGGACAGCCTGTCGGTGTGCTGCACTCACTCTTACCCTCTTTCAGTGTCTTCCTCACACTGTAGCCAGAGTGGAGCCTTTAGAAGAGGAATCTATTCCTGCCACTCTCTTTTAGTGGCTTCCCGCTGCTCATAAGGGAATATAAAAGATTCTTCTCTTGTCCTCAGTTGATCTGGCCCCAAATGCTTTGCCAGCCTCGACTGACAGCCCTTTCACTCCTGTGTGGTCTCGGCTACACTGGCCTTTCTGCAGTGGCTCCAGCTCCCCAGATGCCTCTCTTTCTTCCCTGTACTGTGGATGTCTACTCCCTTCTCCTTGTTGTTATAAACCAAGAGCACCCATAGTACCTCGTCCAAATTCATAATCACGTATTTGTGTTGGATGTTTGCCTTGCCTGCTAGAGCATATGCCTCCATGAGAACAGAGGTGGGTCTGCCCCATTTCCCATAAGAGTGTTCAGCTAGTGTTTCTGAACCCAGGAGAGAATGGCCAGTGGGTTTACAGTAAGTGTGTGTGCAGTGACCCTGGATGTCGGCCTCTGGTTGGGCTCTCTCCAGAAGTATTAGTGCCATGGGATCTCTACCTTTTTGGCATCCCACAGGTGCCCTGTCTTCAACTTCTCCCTCTTCTTGAAGCTCCCCATGCCTGGAAACCCTGGGAGCCTGACACTCATTAACTAAACCACAGCAGTGGCCTCACAGCTACCTCACAGGGCTGGGCTCTACTCGTAGTATTGGGTGCACCCCTGGGTAAATGTTGCCGGGGGGACAAAGAGTCGATATCCAGCTCCATGAGATCAGACACTGCCCCCTCCCTGGGTCCCAAGGACATCTTTTGCAAAGCCTTGATCAAACCCCACCTCCTCCATTACCATACCCAAGGTGGAGTTTCTTAGTGGATCCCAGGAGATTCCTGGGGAAGTAAGAGTGGTGTGTCCCTCTCTTGCCTCCAGATGAACCTGAGTACCATGTGTCCTTGTGTGCCCTTCTTGGGCTGACTGGGCTGACTTCTCCTAATCTTAGCCTGCTCCCATACCAGGCTCTGCCCCCCACCTTGTCCTGCCTCCCTGAGCCTCCCCTCAACTTACAGTCAGGTCCTCTACTTCCTTCAGAATGGAGGGTCCAGACTCCATCACCAGCAATATCTGGTGGCCTAGGAGAGGAGCCACAGAAGGAAGGGTGGGCAACAAGCGTCAGCAGAGGGCACATGGAAGTCCATCCTTCAGGGCCTTCACTTTCCCATCTGAGGCCAACAGGGCCCATCTCTGACCGCTGTTCCCAAGGCACTGTGCCCTGCCGACACAGATACCCAGATAAATACGCGTGCATCTCATGCTGCAGGGCTGGGCCTTATCTAGAAGAAAGAAGGCAGCTTCAACCACTTGATTACCTTATATTAGCTTGTTTACTCTCAGCATAGTCCCATGAGGTATTATTGTCTTCATGTTGGTGAGAAAATTGAGGCTCTGGGATTTCTAGGGTCACAAGGTTGTGAGAGTCAAACTCACATTTGTCAAATACTATGTTCATTCTTGTTGCTCCTCTATATCAAGAAAGAACAGGATATCCAGACATCCAGAACACCCAGTGCCTGGATTAGGAGAACACCACCACATCATGGCACAGAAGGATTTGTCTACACTGGCAGTAAGTGGAATATAGATGTGTTTCTGTTGGGAGAATTTCAAGACTGCCCTGTTCAGCACCAGGACCTGGGGACTTAATCAGGAAATGAGGAAAACAGTAAAGGAAAAAAAAAAAAAACAACTGGAAAGAAGCCATTAAGGTCATTCAAGAAAACAAAGACTCCTTGGCTTGGCAGAAATCTCAAACTTTATCTTGTCCTCCTACCACTCAGTACCTGAAATCTACTTTGTGGATAGATGAGACCTTAAAAGATGTGCAGGAAATCCTAAACAGGAGATGTATGGGGAGTTGAATTGGCTGTACTTGATTTCTAATAGATATTTATACAATTTTGGGTTGTATCTGTATGTGTATGAGCATGCATGCATTTGTGCGTATGAGAGAGAAGGGGTGAATGAGCTAGATAGAGAGTTTTGCTTTCATAGTTTAAAATTTCATAAGTTTGAAAATAAAGTTTTAAAGAAAGATGATGGAGCCTCCTTAAATAAGTCCCATGGAGGCCTTGCCATTGGCTACATCTTAGACTTGTCGAGATGGGCAGAGACACTAAATGTCATTGTTGTAGTGAACTTCTGCTGCTCATGTTGTTCCAGCTGTCAGGTGAGCAAAATGTCCTCATTGTGGCCAGTTGTCTTCACCAGGATGGAGCTCTGCACACTGAACAGTCCATCTCTGTCCTTGGTGGGGGTCAGGGTCTCATTTACCTTGGAGATGTTTCCATTCTTCAGCCAGGTCAGCTTCATGTCCTGGGAGTAAAACTTCTTCGCCTTTCAGGTGACATTCATTTTGTTATTTGAGACAGGGTGTTGAAAAATAGACATCTTGGGTAGAACTGAAATAGCACAGGACAAACTCTCAGGCTTCATGAAATAATCAGATCCATCTTGCTCATTATTTGATGGGCATTTACTTAGTACCTGCATAGCATGTGGCAATCCTTAGCACTTAACAGGTGCTCAATAGCTGGAAGGTCTTGTTATTATTTATGCTTATTCCCTCAAGTAAATCTGGGGAGAACTGTGCTTCAAAGTCAGATGAAAGACTGGCCACGTATGGTGTCACCTACCTATCATGATCTCCGACAAATCAACCTTCCCAGGCAGAGGGTAATGTAAGCTTCCGTGGTTCACATTGCAGGTGATGTGAGAGTTGAAGTCATTTCCAGCCAGGACCACCTCAGCAGTACTGAAGATTTTGTAGGCATTGCTGTCCTTCAAGTGAACCACCCGGGTCTCTAGGCATGAGAGTTCCTTTCCATTTTTGAACCACTTCAGTGTGATGTTTTGGGGATAGAAGCCATACGACATGCAGCTAAAATTCACAGTGTGCTCAAGTAGGGCTGTCTCCAAGGGACCTATTACCACAGGCAGGGAGGGTGGAGCTATAAGAAGGAAGATTAATAAATAATTAGCAATGGTGACCAAACAATATTATCTGTACTCTATATGTTAATTCTGACAACTCTATGATTAGACATGATAATGTCCATTTTATAGATAAGGAAATTGAGGCTAGCAGAGGCTAAAAAACCCCACATCATATTAGCAACTAGAGATAGAGATAGAGATAGTCCAGAGCCAGGGCTGGAACACAGGCTTCTCTGACCACACAGCCTGTGATCTTTTCTCAGGTGACATTGTTTCTCTGTCTGCTCAGGAGCCATATCCCTACATCTTTCTCCCTCTTGGTATTAATTACTCCTCATCCTCCTCTTCCTACTACTACTCTAAACCTTATTAATCATTTAATAAGGTTTAGACAATGAGGAATAGAAGGAAACTTTCTTAGCCTGATATCTACCAAAAGCCTAAAATAACAAAATCATCTTTAATGTGCAACTTTAGAAGAATGTCCTTTGGAATCAGCAACAGCAGGATACCTACTCTCATTGTATCTATTCAACAATGTACTGGAGATCCTGGCCAATGCAATGAGATGAGAAAAAGCCCAATTTCAGCCTGAGGGCAGGGTGCACTGTCCTTGAACTGTGGGGAGTGCAGTTTGTCAAGGCTCAGTCTTCAACAGCAGCTGGATTCAGGATGGTGGGCACTGTCCCAGGTATGTGCTGAAAAGCCTGGCTTCCCCTGTCCCTCGAGAGTCAGGTAGGGGCTACAGCCTTGTTAAGCCCAAGCTCAGCCTGAGGGCAGGGTACAACCCAGTGTTGAGTTCTCAAAATGATGCCTTGGACCTGTGACTTGAAAGGCTGGGGCCCCACCCAGGCAATAAGCATGGATGAGAAACTGGAAAATGCTATCCACTCACATCTCAGTCTCAACAGCAGCCTATGGTAGGGCAGCAGGGACCTTCCCAGGGGTGCATGTGAGTGCCTGGGCTCCCCTATCTCTCCTTGGAGCTGTGCAGCGGCTGCAGGTATACCCATGGTTCCCCAGTACCTAGGCTCTCAGAATAGCACCCAGCTCAAGCTGCCCTAGGCTTGGATGCCTGTGAGATTCCACATGTGCTTCCTTTCTGAAACAATGTCTCTGCACGATTTCCAAGCAGCTCCCTATGTTAGGGTCAAGACCTGTGTGGTCTGGGGCATTCTCTTGTAGACAAGGTCACAAAAGCTCATCTCAGAGAATGGAGCCCTGGGGATTTCTCTCTTACTGTTTCACAAAGTCCAGAAGCTTCTCCCAGATGTTAGCCAGCCCCTGAATGGGCAAGTTGCCCTGAATCCTCTCCTTAACCACTTTTGGTCCTTCCTATAGCTTCCGTGGTGAATCCTAGTAGTCTCTCCTAGATGATCTGTTCAAAATGTGAGAATCTGCTTACTATTTTGGTTCCCCTCTGTGGAGGAGGCATAGACTATATGGGTAAATCTTAATGACCTTGGATTTGGCAATGGATTCTTAACTAAAACACCAGAAGTGCAAGAAACAACAAAAAAATAAATAAATTAGACTTTATCAAAATTAAAACCTTTTATGCCTTAAAGGACACTATCAAGAAAATGAAAAAATAGCCCACAGAATGGGGAAAATATTTGCAAATTACATACCTGATAAGGGCCTTAAATCTAGAATATATGAAGAACTCATACAACTCAATAGTAAAAAGACAAATAACGCATTAAATGGCCAAAGATGTGAATAGATATTTCTCCAAAGAGAAATACACATGGCCAATAAGCACATCAAAAGATGCTCAGCATCTTTTTTTTCCCCTTCATTTTTGAAAGATAGGTATAGAATTTTTTGGTTGACTGTTTTTCTTTTTTCCTTTGGCACTTTTATCCCACTGCCTTCTGCCCTCTATGGTTTCTTTGTGAAGTCAGCTGTTAATCTTATTGGGGCTCCCTTTCGCCGCTTTTCAAGATTTTCTCCTTATCTTGGTTTGTCAACATCTTTACTATGATGTGTCTGTGGATCTTGTGAGTTTATCTTACTTGGATTTCCCTGAGCTTCCTAGATGTGTAGATTGTTTTTTAATAAATCTGGGAAGTTTTCATCCATACTTTCTTTGAATATTTTTCTGCTACTTTCTATTTCTCCTCTCCTCCTGCTATACCTACTTACACATATTTGGCATCTTGAGGATGGCCTACATTTCTATGATGGTCTCTTCATTGTTTATTCCTTCATTTTCCTCTGTTCTTCAGATTGCATAATCTTTAGGCAAGCCAATCAACCTCTCTGAGGTTCAACATTCTCGTCTGATAGGAGAAAGCTCTGGACCATGTGGTGGATGGATATATTTTGTTTTTAGTATGCTTAGCATTTGTTTCACTGGGTTGATTGGTTATCTCTCATAGCACCTCCTCTCTTTAGCAACAATGAGTAAATGAAATATTGAGAATATGGCATAGGAAAGGCTAATTAGGATAGTTCCCTTGGACTTATTTGTGGAAGAAAGTCTCTTTCTATCTTGGTTGTTAAGATGGGGGAATGAATATATTTTCTGCATTTATTTTCTCTATCATCTTCTATAATATATGCAGCAGAAAGGAAAGGAGGAAGGCCAGGAACAGAAGAGAGAATTTCAGAGAGTGAGAGTCTTGGTAGCACTAAGCCCTAAATCCAGTCCTTTAATCCCTGGTTCCTAAAGCTCCGCCTTCAATACTGTGAGGAACCCAGAATCCTCTGCAGCTATAGGATCATCATTTCATAGTTTTGGTTTAAACTAATACATTGGGTCTTATCACTTGTAAGAAAATGTCCTTTATTAATATAGAGCATATTGCACCAGGCCCAGACCAACCCCATCTCTATTTTCTGCTATCTATACCTGTAAATCTCCTTGAGTCTCAGTTTCCTCATCTGTACAATGAGGACAAGCATCCTTATACTCAAGAGTTGCTGTGCAGGTAATATAGATAAAGCACATAGAATATAGTAGATGCCCAATAAATGGTAGCATTATTATATTACCAATTTAATAATTTCTCAGGCTGGTTATCACTCAGAGTTCATAGGGCATCATAAGAAAAAGTATGGATTTTGGAGCATAAAAATTGATTTGTAGTTGTAATTCAACACTCTTTAGGTGTATGGCCTTTATTATCTGGAATTCCTTAGGACACTGTTGCCTTTAAGCAAACTGGCTTAGCAAGGAGAGTCTTTCTCTCCCATTATTGGGAATCCAGAGGTGAGATTAGTAGGGCTGTGCAGTGCTGTTGACCCATACTCTTCACATCTTTGCACTCATCTAGAGTAGATTTTTTCTCAACTTGGTCCCCTCATGGTCATAAGCTGTCTATCTAAAGTACCTGGGGCAACATGATTGCTTGTTCCTGGCCAAAAGGAACGTCCCTTTCCCAGATTTCTCTGCAAGCCTGTCTTTTTCTCTTGCAGACACAAAATGGCTAAGTAGGTCCCATATTTGAGTCAATCACTGGTAGAGGACATGGAATTATTTTAATTGGTTTAGGCTAGTCACTGGGGGTTATTTAAATATCAGGAAGTCAACCAAAATATCACTCATCACTCAACATTTTTGAGTGTGTTTTCCCTTCTATAAAATACCTTACCCAGCTTGCTGAGAGCATTAAAAAGATCAGATGCATATTGTACCTTCAATAATATTTGGCACATAGCAGTTATTCAATGATTGGAAGACATGATTACTGAGATAATATCATACACCAGGGGCTGTAGGAGATACTCACCAATAACAGACACCTCAGTGCCCGGACCTGACTGGTATTCCTTAAGTTTCCCTTTTATGAGCTTCACACAATAATAAGTGCCAGCATTTGCAAGAGAATCGTCGCTCATGTGCATAGAAAAGTCTGTGTTGCCAGGTTTGGTGTTGTCTCCAAATGCTTTTACTCTGGGAAAGTGATCTTGTTTGAAACTGTAGATTAATTCTCGGTTTGGCCCAGTTCCCTTGAGCCACAAGACAGGTCCTTTCGGGAAGGTCTCTGGTACACTGCAACTCAGAGTGACCGTCTCCCCAGTCGATACCGTCTGTGACATGCCAGCTTGTTGCACCCGGAGCGCCTCATCTGTGGCTCCTGGAAAGACACTGGAAATCATTTCTCATTTCCCCTGCTCTGGTGCAGGCAGGACTGAGAAGTGTGGACGCAGGTCATGGCTGGCCTCCATTCTTTAATGGTCTTGACGACATGTATAAGTGTCCCCACACTGAACACAGGGAGGCCTTTGCACATGGAGGCAGTGTCGCCCCACAGTGCCGAGAGAGGGGAGTCGGTCCGGAGGAACAGATGCTTTACCTTTTCAGTTCCATGTCTCATCCCCAACCAAGGTGAGAGGGGGCCAGGGAGGGAGAAGTTGGGGAATATCAGTGGGTAACGTTCGCAGAGAGAGACTAGCCCCTCTTCCCACCTAAATGCCTAGAATCACACAATATGCTTGGAGCTGGGTCCTAGTCCCGTCCCCCCACCCCACACATCCACTGAGCTCGGGGTTGGCATTCCTGTCTCCTCTCACGGGCGATGAGACACTGAATTTGTGGAGAGATTAGTGCTGAGAGGTGTGGAGAAGGGGAAGTCTAGAGATAACACAACTAATGAAGGAGGTGGTCATGGCTTATGGTTCTACTGCTTATCTATTCAAGAGAAGAGAGGGAAGACGGGGCAGTTTCCTCAACAAAAAGATAGTAGAGCCTCAAGGGCCCTCAACAACACTGGCCCTCCTCACTGACCACCCCTCTCCTCCCACCACAACCACCACCACTGCCCTACCATGTGTGGTGCTGGCAGTAATCTCTCCTCTTCAGCGTGGCAAGCCATCAAAACCACAGACCCTCTATGGAGTGGGTTAGGGAGAAAGGGAACTCTGGGCTGGTGAGCCAGGAGTGGCTGCAGGGAAACAGCCTGTGTTGACATTATTTACCTTGGGGGAATCTGTAGATTTTCCATGGCCGTTTGGATGCTGTGGACTGTGTCTGGACTCCAGGGAAACATTATTGGGAAGGTCAGTTCTCCTGGCAGAATAGAGGGACACCTAATATCACTGTGTTTCATGAAATCAATTCCAAGGGTGGTGAGGAGAAGGAAACGCTGGTTATCCTCAGGGAATAAAAGAGCAGCGGGGCTGGAGTAGGAGTCTCAGGGCAGATGTGGGAAAGCTCAAGTGTCAGGAGCGTGACTCAACCCATCTGGGAGGGCTTTCTGCAAACAAGACCTTGGAAAGGGTGACATGTGAGAGCTCTTCCTCTGGGCTCACCATTCCCCAGAAGCAGAGCCAGGTATGGGAGGAGCCCACCTCGTCCACTCATTGACTTGTGTGGGGAATGTCATCTCAGGCTGGACTGTTGTGACCACTCGTACTTGCTCTCAGGCCTCAGTCACATTCCAGTTGGCAATGGGAGGTGAGGGGAATCATGAAGGCATATAGAAATTCTGCCTGCTAGGAGCCCTTTGTTTCGGCTCAGGAGATATTGGGTATTTGGGTGCAAACTTCACCTGTGTGGAGATTCCATCTTGAAGCCAGAAGCTAAGATAGGGCTGAAGTTCAGGGTCAGGGAAGACGTTGTCATATACACAATGCATATACCTGGGACCAGGTTTGTTCCTGAAACCTTAGAAACATCAGTCAGCCTTCTATGTCTCGGTTGTGTCACCAGTTGGACCATGCAGTGCACACATGTAGTTTCGTTTTGTATATCCAGTGTCTTTTTATTTGGGAGTGTCCTCTGTGTTATTGGGTTCTGGTGGAGCTGGCCATCAGAGAAGAGCATGGCCTGTCAATATGGCTGGATTCAATGTTTGTCGCAGGAGTCCAGAATGGCGTATCAGAAGGGCCATCTGTAGAAACCTAGTCTACAGGGTTGTTGACGGGTAAAGGGCACAGTATCCAGTATGTGGTAATGGTCTGGTGCGTGGTGAAGGTTTTTACAGATTCATCTTCACAAACCCAGCGGATAGAGTGCATTGGGCCGTGATCACCATTCCCATACACCCAGGTGCCTGGACTAGACATAAACTCCATGTCAGGAAGTCCTACCCTTAACTTCACATGGGAGTAGATGCCACCATCCTCCGTGAAGATGTCACTGACGCAGATGGCATAGTCTGTTTGATTGGCCATTGTGTTTTCCACTTGGATTACTCGGGGGAAGTGGCTTCCCTTGAAACTGTATATAGGTTAATTGTTGTTCTAGCCCAGTGTCCTTGAACCATAAGGCAGGCCCTGGTGGGGTCAGAGCAGACGTGTTGCAGGCCAGGGTGAGACGATCCCCAGCACTGACTGACCCTAAACTCTCAGGCTGGTTTAACCTGGAACTCTTCATTTGAAGTTCCTGGAAAGAAACTTGGAATCGTCTCTCATGTTTCCAGTCTTGGCCCAAAATGGTTTGAGGGTCTGGTTGTAGGTCAAGGTGGGGTCTCAGTATATTAATGCTAACTTTATTTCAGCATCATGTAACGGCACCAATCATACACAAATGTCCATGTTGGGTGCCATGTGGGATGAAGGGAAGGGACCAGTGCACAGAGAGCTCAGTGGCACCTCCCTCTGCATCAGGATATGAGGGCCTGGAATATATTAGGCACCAAATAAACGCATTTTAAATGACTGGATGAATACTTTTTGTCAAAGTGAAAAATGCAAAATAGAATTCGAGTTGGATTTTTCCAATTGTCTCAGAATTAGGGATACGGCCCCAAGTTAGGGACAACGTGTTGATAACCAGCGTACTAGCTCAGAGTGACCTGCAAGTCACTGTGCCCTCTCATAAGAGACCTTCTGTCGTGTAAAAGCCCGCTCATCCACCTCTCCCCAAATAAACGTTGAAGCATGCGTTCTCAGTGAGGTTGGTATTTTCCCTGAGGACCCGAGGAAGGGGCAGCAGAGAGCTGACCGAGCCTAGAGCAGGTATGGAGAGGCCGCTCGCCTGTGTGGCTCCACCAGGCCTCACCGAGGATCTGTAGGGTGGAGGGCAGGGAAGGTGGCTGGATTTGACTTGTTCCTGGGGAAGTGCCGCTGTCCTGGGGGATCTCCCAATCCTCTCTGTATTTTCTGAAGTTAAGTCAGAAGGAGGGGAAGAGAGGTTTGGCTCAGAGACCAAGCGTGAGCAGACTAGTTAGGCTTGGAGATCTGAGCTTAGCCTGGGAATGTGGAGTCGCTCAGCTCCCTTCGGGTGGATTCTAACAAGCAAGGCCGTAGCGGGGGCTGATTTTTGGTCTGAAATGCCCCCAAAGCAGCTGAAGGCCATGGTCGGAGACCACGCCAACTCATTGACTTCCAGCGTGGCGACTGTGGTCCCGGAGTAGATTGTGCGGCTACTCAGGTCCTTGCTTGCAGGACTGATCACCCTCCAGCCCACGGTGAGAGGTTAGAGACTGTGCAGGCCTGGAGAGGCTTTGGAGGCAGAAACATCTGCTCTTTGTTGTGCAGATGAATGGCATCTGGGGACTAACCTTACCCACTCGGAGACTCAATTCTGTTTGGGCAGAAGCTGCAGGAATCAGCAAATGGAAGTTGGGTTGATGGTAGACACTATAGACACACTTATCCTTGTCATTCCTGGAGGCAGAGCACCTGCATGAGGGGCGACTGGGGAGGGACCCTTAGAGTGACGCACTGGTCAGTGGGCGTGGCTGGGCATGGAGTGTGAGAGGGAAGAGATGACGCCAAGCAAATCTTGGCCATGAAGTTCATTTCCTTCTTTCCTTGTTACTCAGGATAAAAACTATTGAAATGAGCCTGCCCTAAATTAAGAGATACATTCTCCAAATCAACAGAAAAGTGGTAAATAATAATAAAACTTCTGTCATTTATTTATAAAATATCAGTTAAGTCCTGCAATGAGACAATATCCACTGTTTGGACCATTAGCCTTTTTAAGCAGCCACATTCCTTCCCCGTCCACACACCGAAGATGGGAAATTTCTAAAGTGAAAAGTAGGTTTTGGAATTTAGCAATACAAGAAATTATACGTAAAAATATATTTTCATGTTTAACAATATTTCTCCAAAAAATGACATACTCAAAGGAGAATTTTCTGTTTGTAGAATTTTAAAGATACTCACTCCCTTTTATACACACACATATATGCATATTCATATCTAATATTTAGCTTTATTTACACTCTTTCTTCAAGTTTACCATTTTTCTATAATTAGCACAAAATAAGAAAACTTTAGGTTTTAATTTATGTTAAAGGACTTTGCTTAGTTTGGCAATTTAAAAAAAAATTACATCACAGACATTTGTTATTTTCTGGAAAGGAAAAGGAAAAAATGAATACTAAATCCACTGATTCCCTCCCTCCCCTTTCTTCTGAAAGGCTGGACAAAGCTGGACAGGTTTTGAGGACCTGAGGGAGCCCAAGATCCAGAAAAAAATTTTAAATTATAATTTACTTGTTACTATTGGTTTGTCCTAAGAGTAACTTGAAGAATAAAAGCTTCTAGGAGCTGCAGGAAGAGAAGGCAATGCTATGACCAAGGTTGTAAAATTTGATGTAGCAAGGTAGGCACAGGAATTCTGGCTTTGAGTCAGCTATACATAGGGCTTTTTCCCTCTCTGGTTGATCTTGAAGGGTACCATGTAGCTTAGGTACAGTGATTTCAAAGTAAACTGAGAATTCCCAAAATGATGTTCTATACACTTCTCCACTTTAAGCAAGTTATGGACAACTGCAAGCCAATGCATCAATTTCGGTACATCAGTTATATTAAATCACCTCTTTTAATTATGATGCATATAAAACATGAATCTGTCCTTTCAAGCTGACTTTTCTTTGACCTAATTTAAATCAATGAGAAAGTAGACTAGGCAATCACTAAAGCCTTTGTTAAGCTTGGTAGCAAACAGAAAGGGTAACATTTAGAATGGGGATTTTCATTCATAAAACCAAGATAAAATTTGTATCTTTAAAATGGGAAACTTCTATAAATTCTTTGTAAACACTTATTGGGCGTATGCAAGTTTATGCAAGTATCATCCCGAACCTCCAGGTATACTCAATCATACCTGTGAGATGTTCCCATCTGTTCACCTGTTATCAATGGCTTAAGTTTCCTCCTTTTAATGTGTTTTAATAGAAATAAAATTTATGACCATTAACTGTGTATTTTTGTTACCCTATCATAAAAAATTGTTACCCTATCATAAAAATTGTTACCCTATCATAAAAAATTAATTATACTATACATAGTATAAAAAATGAAATAAAGTGTCATCAAGGTTGTGATGTTTTGTTCCTCTATTGATTTAGTAGGCCAGCCCTAGTGACTTTTAGGAGCTGTGTAAAAGAAACTCATAGGCCCAGAAACTCTTAGTTCTTTCTCAAGCTCAGGTCACACTGTTAGTCACTAATATTAATATATGTTGAAAATTTCAATGGATTTCCCCATTTCAGTTATGCGGTCAATATATGCTTATAATTCCTTTTGCTTACTCTCCTGTCCATGGCGAGGTTCTTCAGGGGTGCTTTGAAATACATCATGGAAGAATCCCTTGGAGGTGTTGACAATGTAATGAACAACCTTGGAATGTTGCTCTCTTCACCTCATTATTATGCCTGAATCATTTTTGGTAGCCATTAGTAACCCAAACATTTTATTTTAAGTATTTGTTCATTGAGAGTTCCAAAAAAAGAGTGGTTTTTCCAGGTGGGTACATAATTTTCTACTTTCTTGTTGCAAATCTCTAATTTGTCTGTTTTCTTCCTGCATGGCCATAACTATTGTGGATCCTAGTCAATGTCTCGTGACTCTATTAAATTCCTGGATTTTTTTAAAAAACCCACACTACTTCAGTACCCTTACTCACTTGGTGAGAGCCTCTTTTCATATTCTTATTTTCCATCTGTATATCTTCTTGGTGTGGTGTCCAGGTCTTTTGCTCATTTTAAAATCAGCATGTTCATTTTCTTAGTGTTGAGATTTAAGGGTTCTTTGTATATTTTGGGTAAGAATCTTTTATCAAATATGTCTTTTGCAAATATTTTCTCCCAGCATGTGGGAGATTTGACTATTCAGATTCAACACCAAAGGCATAATTCATGAAAGAAAGAATTGATAAGGTAGACTTCATTAAAATTAAAATTTTCTGCTCTGTGAAAGATACTGTCAAGAGAATAAAAACACAAGCCACAGACAGAGGGTATGTGAGAAACATCTGTACCTGTCACTCAATTTTGCTATAAACCTAAAACTGCTCTAAAAAAATAAAGTCTTTAAAAGAAAAATAAAGTCTATTAATTTTTTTAAAAAATCATGGCCATACCCAAGGTCATCTGGGTTTTCTTCTATTTTCTCTCCTAGGAGTTTTACAGTTGTGTGTTTTACATTTAGATTTAGGAACCATTTTGAATTAATTTTTGTGAGAGTTGTTAGGTCTGTGTCTAGATTCTTTTTTTGCATCTGGATGTCCAGTTTTTTCAGCACCATTTGTTGAAAAGACTATATTTTCTCTATTATATTACCTTTGCTCCTTTGTCAAAGATCAGTTGACTATTTTCATGTGGCTCCATTTCTGGACTCTCTATTCTATTTCATTGATTTGTCAATCCTTAACTAATACCACACTGTCTTGATTGCTGTAGCTTTATAGTAAGTGCTGAAGTTAGTGTCAGTTCTCTGACCTCTTTCTTCTCCTTCAATATTATATTGGCTATTCTGAGTCTTTTGCCTCTCCATATAAACTCAGTTTGTCAATATCCACAAAAATAACTTGCTTGAACTTTGATTAGGAAAGCATTGAGTCAATAGGTCAAGTTAGGAAGAACCAACATCTTGACAATATTGAGTCTTTCTATCCATGAACGTTTATTTATTTCTTCTTTGACCTTTTTTATCAGTATTTTGTAATTTTTGTCATATAGATCTTGTACATGTTTCTGTTAGGTTTATATCTATTTCATTTTCTTTGGTGCTAATATAAATGGTTATGTTGTTTTTAGTATATACAAATACAACTTATTTTTGTATGTTGATCTTGTATCCTTCTACCTTGCTGAACTCAATCATTAGCTCTAGGAGTTTTTTTCTTTTTAGCAGATTCTTTGGCACTTTCTACATAAGGCAAACATGTCATTTACAAATATTTCTACCTTTGCAATCTGTATGCCTTTCCTTCCTTCCTTCCTTCCTTCCTTCCTTCCTTCCTTCCTTCCTTCCTTCCTTCCTTCCTTCCTTCCTTCCTTCTTTCCTTCTTTCCTTTTTTCCTTCTCTCTCTCTCTCTCTTTCTCTTTCCTTATTGCAATGTGTACAACTTCCAGTACTATGTTGAATAAAAGTGGGGAGAATGGACATCCTTGCCTTGTTCCCGATTTTGTAGGGAAAGTATTTAATCTTTTATCAGTAAGTATAATGCTAGCTGTAGGTTTTTTCAGATGCTCTGTATGAAGTATGGGAAATTCCCCCTCTATTTCTAGTTTGCTGAATGTTTTCATAATGAATAAATGTTGGATTTTGTGAAATTCTTTTTCTGCATCAATTGATATGATCATGCAATTTTTCTCCTTTAACCTGTTGATGTGATGGATTATAATCATTGATTTTCATAAGTTGAAACAGTCTTGTGTGCCTGGAATAATTCTGACTTAGTCATAGTGTGTAACTTTACACATTGTTAGATTCTATTTGCTAATATTTTGTTAAGGATGTTTGCATCTAAGTTCATGGAAGACATTGGTGTGTACTTTTATTTATTTTTTATAAAGTCTTTATCTGGTTTTGCTATCAAGGTAATGGCCTCATAAAATGAGTTGGGAAGTGTTTCCTCCTCTTCTATTTTCTTGAAAAGATTATATAAAATTGATGTTAATTATTTTTTAAAGAGATTGTATAAAATTGATGTTTGCTAAAATTCTCCAGTGAGCCTGGGTGTCTCAAACATCTGAGTCTTCCTCCCTCCTTCCTCATACTCAGATGATGGTCTTGCTTCCTCTTTTGTCTGGTCTGAACCCCTCAAGCTGCTTGCTGTGCAATTGGGAACCGAAGCCTCTACCAGCGTGGACCGGTGAGCTTGAGGAAGAGACTGCACATGCCTGCTTGGCTTTGGGGGCAAAAGGCAGAACTGGGCAGGGCTCAGCTTCCTCACTGACCTGGAGAGACTTCCAGTGGCCACTTCTGGCCAACGTTCCATGAGCACTCAAATGTCTGCAAAATTTTAGCAATGGTTATTTCTGGGTGGCAGCACTGTATGTTCTTGCATTATAATTTCACGTTTTCCAACACTTTTTTCCCTCCATTGAGCAGGTACCATTTTGGGAGTGGTAATAATAAATTTAGAAGACAGATCCTCTATTTCCAGAGGCTGGGGAGTGGGGGCTGTGATGGGTGCTGCGCCCAGCCCTGTGGACATGGGTGTGACTCCTTGACCTGAACAAAGGGCTGTGGGACAGACACGGCCACTGGGAGATTTTGCCAATGAGTGGCTATCCCAGTCTAGTCTTCTAAATTCTGCCTGTTCGGGGGTGGGACAGAGAAAACCCTCCCAGAAGAAATTCTATGGGAACAGGTGGTGAGGGGACACTAAACAGGTGGAGGGGAGTCCCACCTGAGGCCTCACTCACCTGTAAGCCCCAGCAGCAGGGGCAGCAGTAGGGAAGGCAGAGGCAGGCAGGGTGGAGAGGCAGGGACAGGCATCACGGGGGGCCCTTGAGCCTCCTCTGTCTGGATGCCTGTCCTGGAGAGGTACTGGACTCCACTCTGAAGAGAGAGGGTAGCTCCTGTTTCCATGATGTCAGAGGAAAGAGATTGTGATGAGAGGAAAGGCCAGGGAACTGGGACTATTTTTCCTTTGTGATTATAAAATTGGATAGAAATGGCTGCTGCTAGCTGAGAAGATGCTGCTGGAAATACCCCGTATGGCTGGGGCTGGGGCTTGACACCTGCAGGCTTGTTCTCCTCCCTGAGCCTCAGCCCATCTCAGAAGTTCTCTCTGACCTCCCAGCCCTTGTCTGTCCAGGAGCCTCAGAGACACAGGCTGAGCTAGAAGATTCTAGAACCTTGTGATGGGCAGGCATGGGTCCAGCCCCTGCATGAGTTTAACATCCGGGCCTCACTGAGCTGCACAGCTGCAGGAGGAGAAGAGATCTCTAAAGCCTCGCTTTCTTGATGATAGAGTTGGACTTTACAAGGGTCCCTTCCCTGCACTCCAGAGGTGCCAGAGGTGAACAATGAGCCCTGGTGCAATGTCTGCTGTGGGCTCCTGGCTTTTCTGTGGGTCCCTCCATGCCATACTAGGAGACGCTTCTTTTCTCCTTCCTGGAGAAGAATCAAGTGTGGCTGAGAAAGATATTAGAGTTTTGGAGGTGGTGACGATCTGGCTTTAGAGGATGGAGGGTTCTTCAGGGAAGGTGGAGCCATGGAGAACTCTCTCCAGGAGAGACAGCAACATGCCTAGAAACACCTGGGATGGAGAGGGTGGCTTCTCCTGTCTGGGCTGGGTCTGGGCCGGCTCTGGAGGGAGTGAGGGACAGAGGAAATGCTCCCAGAAAGAGGGAAGAACAAGCAGGTTTGCCTCCTTCTCTCTCAGCTCTGGAATGGCCTGTCCTCTCCCCAGGCACAAAGGTTGTGTCCAGGGACTCTCAGCCCACACTTGGTTGGTGAATATTTAATGTCGGAGCATCCAAAGCCAGGAACTGGCCTCTAGGGCTCTTTCCCCATTCCCTTCTTATGACCCTCGCCTCTTTCTCAGGGTCTGACTGGGTCAGGAGAGATGTTAGAACAGGAGATCACAGAAAAACAGGAGATCACAGAAAAACAGGAGATCACAGAAAAAATCCTGAACATCCTTTGTGAGATGACAAGATGCCCTTTCCTTTGTGATGTCACCATCCTATCCTTCTGTTCTAGAATGATGGATCCCATGCAGGGACGCCTACCCATGGCCTTGCTGAGAAGTAGACAGGAACATTCCCCCAGTCTCCATCATCCCACCCTTCCCCCCACCTCTAGGAACCTTCTCACTTTCCATTAGACTCTAAGCTAAGGGTGAGTACTAATGAGTTCCAAGAGCACCAGCTTTGGAACCAGATGCAATTGAGGTTCAAATCCTGAATCCACCTCGTAGTAGCTGAATAGTCTGGAGCCCATGATGCAGACCCATATCCTGCACCCTTTTAGAATCTTCATTTGCATACCTCAAATATTCAAATCTGAGCTCAATGTCTGTACTCATAGACCTTGTCTTCACCCACCCCATGCCTGTTAGGTATTTGGCACCTTCACCCACCCAGTTAGTCAAACCAGGAAGGGGTCCACTTCCTGCACTCTCACTCATCCGTTCCTATCGCTCCCCTACCAGACCTTATCCAACTTACCTCCTAAATCCCTTTCGAATCAGTCTCTTTCTCCATCTCCATCATCTCCCCTTGCCTGACTGCTAACTAGGCTATCCTATCTTCATTTGTTCCTGATCTCTTTCTCCTACTTCAGCCAGAGTGGTCTTTTTATAACACTGATCTGATTACACCCCTCTCTTACATAAATGCTTTTGTGGATTCTCTTTGCTGTTGAGGCAATATTAATATATGCAATTCACCCTCCCAAGACTGACTTGCTCCCTTAGAGGTAAAGGGATTCCCACGTTTCTGACACCTAGCATAGCCTCTTTGTTCCAGGTTGGGTAGAAGGAGAAGTTGAACTGCAGGAAAGTCCCAGAGAAGATCTCAGCTGACTTCACAGGGAGCTCTGGGACTAAGATGTGCCTTCAGAGTTGTTCTGAGCTAGGATGAGAGAGCTGGGTTATCATATCACCAGGTTGGTGAGTTGTTGGATGTGGCCTGTTGCCAGGCATGACCCAAGCAAGGGGGCTCTCTTCAGCTGAGGCAATCGCTTCAGCTGAGAAGGTTGAGAGTTGAGGACCATCTTCTGCAGCCTTGTGCATCATCTCATCCACCCCATTCCCCTTAGGGATGTCTTCTTCCTGTGAACCAGTGGGCTCAGGACACATATTCACTCCCCTCCAGTCAGGTCCTCCACACAAGCCCACCTTATCTGCGTAACCCACAGTTCTCTGACCCCACTTGGTCTCATCTGGGCTTCACTAACTGGAAAAGTTTAGGGCAAGTATCATGGGGGACTGAGAAGCAGCTTCCTCAGGGATCTCTGAGTGCCCAGATCTGGTGTGAGTTCTGGTCGCGGACAGAGGAAAGGACACCTCTGGCTTGTGAATTGAGATCAAACTCAGGAATATTAACAAAGTCTCCTCACCACACATTTCCTTGAATTGTTCCCCAAGGTGTACAAGAGGCAAAGAAAACTAGCCGGGCACAAGATGTTGAAATTATTTTAATAGACTTAATGTTTTAGGACAGTTTTAGATTTATAGAAGAATTGAAAAGATAATACAGATTTCCCATATATCCCTACACAGATGCCCCTGGTATTAACAATAGTATGAGACATTTGTCACAATTAGTGAACCAATATTGATACATCATGATTACTCAAAGTTCATAGTTTTTATAGATTTCTTTTGTTTTTACCTAATGTCTTTTTTCTGTTCCTGGATCCCACCCAGGATACTATGTGGCATTTACTTGTCATGTATCCTTACGCTGTTCTTGCTGTGGCAGTTTCTTAGCTTTTCCTTGATTTTGGTGACCTTGAGGGGTTTGAGGAGCACTAGGCAGGATATTGCCTCTCTATTGGAATTTGTTTGATATTTTTCTCATGATTAGATGGGGGTGTGTGAGTTTTGGGAGGTTAAGGTAACAGGATGAGTGTCATTTTTATCACATCCTATCAAGGATACATGCTATTGACATGGTTTATGGTTATTGATGTTAATTTATGACTGTTGATGAATATTTGATCTCCAGGCTGATGTAGCATTTGTCAGATTTTTCCACTACAAAGTTTTTTTTCTCTTTTCTTTTCATGCTACACTCTTTGGAAGAAATTACTATGCACAGCCCACATTTGAGGAAGGAGAGGTATGTTCCACCTCCTTTAGGGTGGAGTATATACATGGATTATCTGGACTCTACACACAGGAGATTTTTCTCTTCTCCACCATTTATTAACTTATTCAATCATTTATTTATGTCATTGTGGATTCACAGATATTTATTTTATATTTTGGGCTATAACCCAATACTATTTTATTTATTTTGTTGCTGAAATTGTTCCAGCTTTGGCCACTGGGAGCTCTTACACTTGGTTCCTGTGCCCCTTTGACAAACTCCAATCAATGTGGGTTTTGGTTTTGGGATTTGGGAGGATTTTTTTTTAGCACTTTCTTATTTTCTGGAGGATGTTGAATTTTTGATGAGATCTTTTAAACAGAAAGAAGAGAGAGTAGTCTTTAAAGAAAGAGCTGGGGAATATAACACACAAGTCAGGTGATTGAAAAAAGTTTTATTTTGAAATTCACATCTAGTAGAAACCAATGGCCTCAATGATGTATTCATTCCTTTATTAAAACATTTGATGGCCTATTATATGGCAACCACTGATTTGAAAACTGAGGATACATATAGTCCCTTCCCTGTTAGAATTGGCATTCTATTTGAGGAAGACAGACAGACAAATGCAAGCAGTTCTCATGTTGGTGCTGATGTGCATGGATTTCAGTTAACACACTTCAGGTAAATAACACAAGTCCTCCAACACAAGGTCCAAATTTTAGTTACCAAAGCGAATTTCCTGTGAGTAATTTGCATAAAGTACAAGCTTTAGTGCTGGCTCCTCCGTCCACAAATCACTATGTGAATAACAAAAGCTCATCACCATCAGTGACCAATCATGTCACTTCTTCCAAAGTCTGTTGGTGTTGGACCCTGTGAATCTCTTACTGACACAGCAAAACCAGAAGTCGCATTGCCTCTGTGTCTCCCAGGGGGGAGCCCACTGACATTTTACGGAAATGAATAACTGCAACAGGGATTTGGCAGACAAGATGAAAGTGCAGGGAAGAAATGAGAAGTGATAATGCTGGAAGTGAAGTTGAAATTGAATGCAAGCTATAGAAGTATTGGCAAGGGACCCTGATACTGTTCAAGGGACTTTAGATAGGCAGCCAGAGGGACTTCGTGAGGCCAACTTACCATAAATGGGAAAGCAGTGGTGACAGGAAGGGTGGAGATATCCCAGAGGAAGTGACACCAGCAAAAATTTTTACATGAAAGGAATGTTTGGAGAGATTTCACAACCTTGCAAGTGCAAAGGATGAGATGCTGAAAGATAACCGTAACAGAAAGGATGGGAATTCACCAAGGTAGAAAGATGCTTGCTCCATATTATAAATTACATAAGAATGAGGACTGAACTCTGACCTTTTCTGATCTTGCTCAAATTCCTTTCTAAGGGACCTGGGGAATCACGCTTGACAAACCATAAAATCTTGTTAAAATTGGTCTTTTTGATTGAGTACCATGTGGCTTATTTTCCAACCTGGCTCTGGTATGGCACTGCAGGACAGACAGTAGACCCCCTTACCTTAACTTGGGCATTCCTTTCTACTGATTCCGGATTTTTAGACAAAGCTTTCCTCTCTCAACCAATTGCCAATTAAAGAACCTCTAAATCCACCTGTGACTCGTAAGCCCCCACTTCAAGATATCCTGCCTTTTCAGGCCAAATCAATACTTGCCTTTCATGTATTGATTTATGTCTTTGCCTATAACTCCTGTCTGCCTGGAATGTATGAAATCAAACTATAATCTGACTGCCTCGGGACCACTTACTCCAGGCTTCTTAGGTTTGTGTATCCCCACGTTGCAGTCATTCATAATGGCTCAGAATAAATCTCTTTAAATATTTTGGCAGAATTTGTTTTTTTTCTGTCATCAAGAAGGCAAGCACTGTTCTAACTACTCTTGATAGGTTTTTATAAAGAAATGAAACACTTTAACTGTCAATGTTTCCAGTGTTTCAAATTATGGTGTACTAAATATTCATTTTATTTTATTTTTCATTGCCTTATACATTTGTAACTGACAGTATGAGAGTCTCTAATACTTTGATAAAACATTATAAAGGTCACCAGAACAATCATTATTTTTCTCATTGACATGGAGATTGCTTTCAAGGGTTTCAGTTTGCACAGTCTTTTTTGTTTTTTAGAGATGGGGTCTCACCATGATGCCCAGGCTGGGCTTGAACTAACTGCTAGGCTCAAGCAATCCTCCGGCCTCAGCCTCCTGAGTAGCTGGGACTACAGGCATGAGCCACCGTGCCCAGCTCTGCAGTCCTTTTTACAATCCTGCCCTGCCATGCAAAGCAAGGACAGCTCGTGTTCAGTATAGTACAAATGGCAATAAATGCTAAGAAAAAACTCAGGTTAAGAGGAATTGGTATGTCAGGGAGAAAGAAGGGAATTAATATTTCATATAAGGTGGTGTGTGAAAAAAGCCTTTAATAAAGTGACATTGAGCAGAGACTTGAAAGAAGGGAGGAGGGAGCCATGCCGCTATGTTGGGGAGTAGCAGAGGAGTGATAATTTGACTTACTTTTTCAAAGAATTGCTGTGGTTGAAACAGGGAGGCCGGTTAGAGGCTACAGCAATGGTTCAGGAAGAGGTGACCGTTGGCTGGATCAGGGAGGGGTCTGGGGTAAGAAGTGTGCAGGTTATGGATGTAACAGAGGTGTGCTGGAGCAGGCTTGGGCTGTTGTAAAATGTCAGTTTTGCAGTCTGGTTGTTAAACTGTTGGTAACTTGAAATTGACCACATTGGGAGTATTTACACTGCAGAAATTGAGAAGCACCACAAATCAGGCTGTTTTCCTCCACTTTCAAAGTCAATTGTTAAACATTTACCATTTCACCAGGGGACATATGTATTTTGAAGGCAGAATTGAATACCGGGTGTTAAGAACAGAGAAATCAAAAGGGATTCCAAGGTTTTTCAGATTGTCACAGCATTTCCACCATGAGTGACAGGGCTGGAAGGACGCAGGGAGATGGACGAGCTGGGACTGACTCCTGGGTAGCCCCTCTCATGGCTCCTCCTGCTCCCATCACAGAGAGAAGAGGGAAAACTTCTTTCTCGGTTTGAGGAGTAGGACATTTAGACAAAGAGGAAGGAGAATAATTTTTTCTTCTTGAACCAGGATGGGGGCTCATTTGTATTCAAGAGACACTGGAGAAGTTCAGCACAGCTGGGGAGCTGGGGCAGGCTGGGATCCAGACAGCCTGGAAGGGAGTCTGAGGTTCACGGCCAGTCCTGAGGCCGTGGCTGAGAGAGGTCCCAAGGCACTTAGCTTTGCCTTGTTTCTCGCATTCTAGGGAGGTGTCCCGAGTCAGCCCCTCTGCCTGATCTCACAGCCCCTGTTCAGGACCACGAAAGAAGACCTGGCCCTGGAGGCATCAGGGACTGACAATGCCGATACAGGAGGCTGAGGGCAGGTGGAGGTCCTGGGAGGGGAGGCATTTGGAGCCAAGTCAGTGGCAGGTTCTCTCCGGCTTCTTCTCTCTGGCTGAGCCCTGCAAGGAAGGAAGGAGGCAGCAGAGATGGAGGGTCCCACATGGCAGGGGAGGAAGGAAGGTGCTGAGGGAAACATGTCCGCATTTAATGGTCTACTCGTCATTCCTGAGAGCTTGTTATGTCCCTGGTGCTGGTCCCCTCCTGGGATGCCTGTTGTAGGTGGATGTGTGGCCCTGAGATGGGGCTCTGCCAGCTCAGCCCCGCTCCCCGAGTCCCAAGTCCCCTTCCTGAGTCCCTTCTGCTCAGGCACACAGAGGGTGAGAGCAGGAACAGCCCTCCGAGCTGCCCACCTGGGGCTTCTCAACATTACTCTACAATGGGGACACCTTTGGTCCCACAGATCCCGACGTTCCAGTAACCTAGAGATGGCCCACAGGGGAGGCAGCCACTCAGCTGCCTTCATCCAGCCCCCTCTGCCCACGTCCTCTGTGGGACCCTAGGGCATTGTGGATGCCCTCTGAGCACCCTAGATATAGCCTGTCTCCTGCAGCCCCCACGCACTTCCTGGCAGTTGGAAGCCTCTTACAGGGTTCCATGAGACTCCTGCGGGCACTGAGGGAGTGTGTCATCTTCTCTGAAGTCCACCGACCTGATGCTGCATGGCATGTTGCCTGGCCCCTGCTGGCCTTGCCCACCAGGGCAGTCCTGGGCTTGCCCTCCCCTCCACGCCCACGCACACTTACGGTCAGGCCCTCTGCTTCCTGTGGACGTAGATGGCAATGACACCAACCACCAGCAGCACCTTGGGGCCCAGGAGGAAAGCTATGAGGAGGGTTGCAGGAGAAGATAATGCTGAGCCTGGAAATCAGGGCACAGGAGGAGCCATGAGAGGGGCTTCCCAGGAGTCGATCCCAGGGGCCTCCATGTACCCCATCTGAGGCCACCTGGGCCCATCTATTCCCTGAAACTTTGAACCTGCATCTTGCCCTATTGCAGCCCGAGGAAGAAGCCAGGGTGGAGAGGCTCCACATTCTTGCTCAGCCTGTCCCAGCCTGCCAGGTCGTCCCCCTGGAGGGAAGGGCTGGGGAGGATATATACTCAGGGATGCACAAGCATGGACCTCACGACATTGGGGACAGGGATGATTAACTCCTCCTGGTGGGAAATTGAGGCCCAGAGAGGGTAGGGAGGGTCACAAAATTAGTGGGCTCCAAACCTAGGGAAGCCCATCACTGGTGTGCCTTAGGATGATCCCTAAGACGAGGTCGTTTGGCACAAGACAAGTGCAACCTCCTAGGGTCATAGGAATGATGATGAAAGGGCATGCAGGGGAGTGGGGACAGTGTCACAGGGGAGGGGAGGGCTTCACAGATATCCTGCTTAGCCCCAGGGGTCAGGGGATGGCCTCATGTTCTCAGGAGCTGGGGGATCCCTCAGGGGCGGGACCCAGTGTATCCTGCTGGCTGGAAAACACCCCAGTGAGTCCAGGGAACGGGTCTCAAAGTCAGGAGGGCCCCCTGCACCCTCTGGTCCACCTCACCCACTGCACGTGTCTCTGCAGTCGTCCTGTTGCACACAGCTCTGGGGAAACACATGTTTGGATTCTTTGCATTTTCACAATGAGCAGTTTTTGCTATTGCAGTTAAACAAGTATATTAAAATATGTTTTTTATAAATAAAATAGCTCTGGTGGGTCCTTAAGGAAGGAGTGGAGACCTGAGCACCTGTGGCTGCTGCAGTGATGACACTGGCAGTTCTCAGCTGAGGGGCTTTCTGACACTTTCTCCTCCTTGATAAGGACTGCGCTACCCAAGTGCATTCCTGTTAGGGGGCGAACCCATCAAAGACTGGCCGAACTGGGAGTAGAAGGCCCAGCCCCTCCTCTCAATTGAAAACAATTCCAAAGGAAGCATCTGAGTTTTTGTAATGCCTGGGTGGCCCAGCATCTTCCTCCTCTGGTCCTGTTTCATCACACCCTCAGACATGCTGACCCTGATGGCACTCTAAGATGCTTCTGGTTTCCAGTATCCATCTCAGGGTCTGCCTCCCAGGGAAATGGATCTCGGGGAGCAGTGTGGGGAGCAGACTCTAAAATGCAAGTTTGCAACCTGCTCCCTCATCTGATGGCTGGCAGTGAGGCCCCAGGGCTGCTGGGGCGTGGAGCCCAGGCAGGCCTGGCCTGTGGTGGCTGGTGGTGCAGGTGATAGAACTCTTACTGGCAGAGAACTGGGATGATGTAATCACAGGAAAGGAATCCCTTGGCATCAGGCACTGGAAAACGAATGGTTGCTCGTTTTATAACATGGTAGTCATAAGGACCATGGAATTGGATGGCTGTCATTGGGCACCAATACTTTGGAGAGAGACAACGAGGAGTCGAGTGACTGATGTGGAGTTCCGGTTCAGCGTGAAAGCCAGAGGACTTCTTGGTGGCACTGTAAGGTCTTATCGCCTGGGGCCAGAGGGCAGGAAGAATAGAGAATTGGGTCCTGCACTGCACATCATTATAAGGGGAGCAGTTGGATCTACAAAGCACGTTGGATTCTGAACTTGTAGGCTGCTGCGCCAGAGTGGGGCCCTGATGGGGAAGCTGTAGGACCCTGAGATGCGGGAGGAGGTATTTGGGTTAAAGCACTCAGAGATCCTCAGTCAACTTGTGGGTTGCTGAGGGCAATGGCAGTATCAGAGCTCCTTATCTCTAAGAGTGTCCTCCCCAAACAAGAAAAGAGGAAAAGTCTATAAAAAGCAGGTATTTGGCATTACTTGCAGAGAGAATGCCAGAAAGCAAAATAACTGTGAGTCAAAAGGGAACGATCTGCAAAGCCTGGTGCACGGTCTCTCATGAGGCCACCATCCTGTCATCGCCCAGCCACAAGAAACAGCGCAGGGAACACAGAGGGCAGCTAGCCAGGGTCCTAACTGGGGGGTATTTAGAAACACCGCCAGCAATATCAAATCCACCCTAAAGCTGAGAATACTGGAAAAGTCTCCTACAGGAGTCCATGATCATCACCATTTTACAGATGGGAAAACCGAGGCTGAGAGAATGACAGCACTGTCTCCTTGTCCCCATGTGTCCCAGTGGGCGTGTCCTGACCTCCCAAGCCTTCACATCTGTCAGCAGAGCAAGTGCCCTGACACGACCCCCTGCATTCTCCCTCTGACATCTGGACTTACACACCGCTGGGGAGAAGCCCCCACCTGGGTGCCAGGCCTGGGTGCCCTGTGGCCAGACACGGGGGACGGAGGCTCCTGGCAGCCCAGGGGAGAATGTAAACTCTCGCCCACACGGGCCCCTCTAGGACAGGCCTCATCTCCTCCTCCTTCGTGTCAGCGCCAGGCGCGGGCGGCCGGGGCTGCGGGCTGCAGAGGGACCCCGATCCTCGGTGCTCAGGGAAGGGCCCTAGGGCTCCACCTGCTGAGCCGTCCCGCAGGAGCAGCTCCCGCATCACGTGGCATCTGCAGGACATTCCTGAGGGGCTCGTAGAGCCCTCCCGCCCTCGCAGGACCTGCGCTGTTTCTCACGCCCGTTGCTGCAGAGCTGCACGACGCAGGGCTCAGACGGAGAAGGCTGGAGCCTCTGCCCACGCTCTGACCCGCACGGCCGCGAGCTGCGGAGTCCCGGCTGTGGGCCAGGCTGGCGGGGTCGAAAGCTTGGCTCCTGTCTCTGCTCTCGGGTCAGGTCCCTCTCTGAGCCTCAGTGTCCTCATCTGTAAAAGGGGCCGCGATGGCCCCTCCCCCACAGCACTGGGTCCAGGAGAAAATGGCAGGTGAGGAGACAGCACCTGGCACAGTTGCCACTCCCTGGCCCCCGCCCGCCTCCCCCGTCCCACCCGGGCACCAGCTGGGCCGACGGCAGGGCCAAGGCGCCGAGCCCCTACGGGAGGCGGCAGTCTGAGTCACGCTGGGCACCTCCTGGCCGGGATGGCCTGGGCCGGGCGCACCATCTGGGAACTCCAGTGTCTCTGACTGCAGCATCTGCAAACTCAGGGTAGAGCCGCCTTCCCTGCCTACGTCCAGGGTTCTGGGGAGACCTGAACGCTACGGCATCTAGGAGGAAATACTGTAATAGCCACATAAGTGAAAACGCACATGGCCTCTGACCTGGCAAGGCCACTTCCGGTGGGCATCGTGCGCCTGAGCAGGACAACGGTGCACAGGGCCATCCACCACAGCCTGAGGATGGGGACAACTTAAACATCCATCCATAGAAGAGTGTAAAGTACATTCTCACATTTTGATACCATGGAGCGTCTACAACGTCACACAACGGAGCCGCTCCTCAGGCCCTGAGATGGAATCTCTGTATGGAATGAGAAAGCTTAGGGTTGGAGAGGTTTTCCCACCACCAGCGGGACTCAGGGTCTGAATTGGGGGCCATTCTGAACCTTCGGGAAAGGTTCCTCTCTGAAGCAGAGGAGAAGGGCAGCACCCTGCTCGGCGGTTCTGTCCCAGGAGCTTTTATTCAGCACCCAGGATGCACAGGCTCCTCCACGGAGAGTGTCTGACGCCAGGCCAGGAGGGAGGCTGCCTGGAATCAGATCTGGGCTGTGGTCCCGATCCTGTCACTAACGGCCCCTTGTGACGCTAGCCAAGGCCCGTGCCATCTTGTGGCCTCAGGCTCCCCTTCTGCAGAGGGGGTTGGGCTGGGTGGCCTGAAGGTCCGGCCTGTGCTGACATCCCAGGACGCAGGAGACAGAACGAGGATCCCAGGCCTCTGACAGGAAACCCAGAATGAGCATCTTTGCTGCTTCAACTGGGGAACCCCTAAGTCACATGTGAGACCTTTTCCCTGGGGTGAGGGACATTCTGAGATGACCCAGCTCTACTCGCAGCCTTCCCTGACGGTGTGATCAGCCCCTGAGTCACATAAGTTTTCTGCCCAGACCCACAGCAAACGCCCACCCTCCGCGTCTCCTCCCACCAGGGCACCAGGTCCACAGTGGGCCTGCGCCTCTGAGGGGCCTTCCCAGTGACGTGTTTCTGACGACCAAATAACGGACACCAGCCCCTGCCCCGCCGTGCCCTGGACGATTTCTCCTCATCGGAAGGAGGGACTGAGCTTCATGGGGAGGAGCGCTGGCGCATGCTCACTGCTGGTGCCACACGCCCGGGGTGCAGCTGGCACACAGTAGGTGCTCGGCGAGTGTCTGCTGCATGAAGAGGAGACTCGGCCACCCTGAGTGGGACAGCGCTGCCTGCAGGCAGCAGGCGAGGTGTGGCCTGTGATTGGCAAGTCACTCACTGTGTCAGTTCCCTCCTCCGGGGAACCACAGGGCTGGGCCACATTGGGAAGGGGGCAGGGGTGGTGGGGCCAGGCAGAGCCGGGTGCAGCCCTTCCTGCCCGTCCCCAGCCGGGAGCCTGGAGCAAGTAGCATGACGTCCCCAGGCCTCAACGTCCCTGCTGCGTAGCAGAGGGTGACATCAGACCATGAGCATGAGGACGCACCAGCACACCTGAGTGCGGTTCACAGGCTGGGGTGTTAGTACTGACTCACTGGCCCAGCCCGCAGGACAAAGGGGCCGCGCTGTACTCACCCCTCACAGACAGCTCGGTGCCTGGGCCAGACTTAAACTCAGTGATGTCAGGAGATCCTCTCCGGAACTTCACGCAGTAGTAGGTGCCGGCGTCCGCTGGGGTGATGTTGCTGATGCGGATGGAGAAGTCGGTGTTGTTCCTCTTTGTGCTGTCTCCAAGAGGCGTTACCCGGGAGGAGGGGGGGTCTTTTTGTTTGTAGACTACTTCTCGGCCTGGCCCAGTCCCCCTGAACCACTTGATGGGCCCCACGGGGACCAGGCTGGTCACGGCGCAGCGCAGAATGGCCGACTCTCCAGCTGCGACCGACACCGACTTGTCAGGTTGGAGCACCTGCAGCTCCTCCTCTCCTGTCACCCCTGCAGGGACACACAGAGCAGCCGTTTATTCCACCTTGTGTGATCCTGTACGTTGCTCAAGTGTTTGTCAATGATTTTCATTGACGGTGTGCACGCCCTGAGCAGGCTTTGAACTCAGCACATTGTGTGTGTCATCTCATTTAACCCTCACAAAAGTCCTGTAACACGAGCAAGTGTTACAGTGTCCTTATTTGTAATAAGGGGTTAAGTTTCATAGTAGAGCGTGGCTTTGAGCACCTGAGTGGACCTCCTGAGCCCTGTATGGAAGTGTCATGCTTCACCCAGTATTTGTCTCTCTACTTTCTGGCCACATGGGATGTTCCACCTTCTGGACCATTGCATTGGGTGAGGCTAGGAGACTCCTGTAGACCACTGAGTGGTGAGCCGAAGTGATGGGTTTAGTTTGTGGGCTATGTGTGAAACTGCAAGAGCCTCCATGGACTACTTTCTCCCTTTCACGGACACCCACAGGGTCTTTATCTGGTTTGCTCAGAGTGACACACAGAACTCTCAAGGCACGACGACCATGTAGCTTACATAAGGAATATGACATTGTTTTCAGCCCCTGGAATTTTATCTCCATAGAAGAATCATGTTATGTTAGTGGTTGTAATGCTGCTGTGACAAATTGTAACCAACCTAATGACTTACAACAAGAGACATTTGTTATTTTATAGTTCTGAAGGTCAGAAGTTCAAAATAGGCCTGACTTATTATGCTATAATCAAGAAAAAAGAAAAGAAAAGAAAACATCAAATACACAGAAATAGAGAAAAAACTGGTTACCTGGAGTAGGTTTGGGGAAGAAGATAGGGACAGGTAGGTCAAAAGACACAAAGTTGCAGATAGGTAGGATGAAGAAGTCTAGAGTTCTCATGTTATAATATGGAATGTGCTCATTATTTTTGCTAATAGTTTAGATTTTAAGTGCTCTTGACATACACACACAAAAGGATAATTACATGAGATGATGGATATGTTCATTTCTTGTCCATAGAAACCATTTCGCTATGAGTATGTATATCAAAGTACCATGTTACACCGTAAATATATCCACTGAGAATGTAAACTCTTGCTCACACAGGCCCATTTACTACAGGCCTCATCTCCTCGTCCTTAGTGTCAGCACCACAAGTGGGCAGCTGGGGCTGCGGGCTGTAGAGTGACCCAGCTCCTCAGTGCTGCTCAGGCAAAGGGAGCAGAGGGCTCCACCTGTGCTGAGCCAGGTTCCGCAAGAGCGGATTCTGTGTATCACGTGGCATCTGCAAGACCTTCCTGATGGGCTTTTAAAGCCCCCTCCCACCATCACAGGACCTGCTCTGTTTCTCATGCTCATTGCTGCAGAACTGAATGACTCAGGAGTTTGGAAGGAGACAGCTGGAGCCTCTGCCCACACTCTGACCAGCATGGCTGGGAGTTGCAGACGGGCTGTGGGTCAGGCTGGTGAGGTTGAAACCTTGACTACCCCCATCCTCACTTCAGGTTCCTCTCTGAGCCTCAGTGTCCTCATCTGTAAAACGGGCAGCGATGGCCCCTCCCACACAGCACTGGGTTCAGAAGAAAATGGCAGGTGAGGAGACAGCACCTGGCACAGCTGCCACTCCCTGGCCCCTGCTGCATCCCCCGTCTCACTTAGGGCATCAGTTAGGCTGATGGCAGGGCCAACGTGCTGAGCCCCTAGCAAGAGTTGGCAGTTCTGAGTCACGCCCGAGCCACTTCCTGGCAGGGACGGCCTGGGCAGGACACACCATCTGGGAACTTCAGTATCTCTGATTGCAATATCTGCAAACTCAGCATAATGCCACCTTCCCTGCCTACGTCCAGGGTTTCTGGGGAAACTTGAATGCTATGACATCTAGGAGGAAATATTATAATAGCCACATAAGTGAAAACGCACATGCCCTCTGACCTGGCAAGGCCACTTCCAGTGGGCATCATGCACATGAGCAGGACAATAGGTGCACAGGACCATCCACTGCAGCATGGTTTTCATAGCCCAAGGTTGGGAACGACCTAAACATCCAACCATGGCCGGGACAGTGGCTCAGGCCTGTAATCCTAGCACTCTGGGAGGCCGAGGCAGGAGGATAGCTCAAGGTCAGGAGTTTGAGATTTCTGTGAGCTAGGCTGATGCCAATGCACTCTAGCCTGGGCAACAGAGTGAGACTGTGTCTCAAAAAAAAAAAAAAATCCACCCATAGAAGAGTGTAAAGTACATTCTGACATTTCCGTACCATGGAATAACTGCAACTGTCACACAACGGAGCCGCTCCCCAGGCCCTGAGATGGAATCTCTGTATGGAATGAGAAGGCTTAGGGTTGGAGAGGTTTTCCCACCACCAACAAGACTCAGGGTCTGATGGGGGTGTGTTCTGAACCTTTGGGAAACTGAAGCAAAGGAGAAGGGCGGCACCCTGCTCAGGGGTTCTGTTCAAGGAGCTTTAATTCAGCACCCAGAATGCACAGGCTCCTCCACGGAGAGGGTCTGACGCTGGGCCAGGAGGGAGGCTGCCTGGAATCAGATCTGGGCTGTGGTCCCCATCCCGTCACTAACGACCCCTGTGAGCCTGGGCAAGGCCCATGTCATCTTGTCGCCTCAGGCTCCCCTTCTGTCCAGGGGGTTGGGCCGGTGGCCTGAAGGTCCCGCCTGTGCTGACATCCCAGGACACAGGAGACAGAACGAGGATCCCAGGACTCTGGCAGGAAACCCAGAATGAGCATCTTTGCCGCTTCAACTGGGGAACCCCTAAGTCACATGTGGGACCTCTTCCCTGGGGTGAGGGACATTCTGAGACGATCCAGTCCCGACTGGAGCCGTCCGTGACCGTGTGATCAGCCCGAGTCACACAAGAGTTCTCTGCACAGACCCATAGCAGGCGCCCGCCCTCCGAGTCACCTCCCACCAGGGCACCAGGTCCACAGTGGGCCTGCGCCTCTGAGGGGCCTTCCCAGTGACATGTTTCTGACGACCAAATAACGGACACCAGCCCCTGCCCCGCCGTGCCCTGGACGATTTCTCCTCATCGGAAGGAGGGACTGAGCTTCATGGGGAGGAGCGCTGGCGCATGCTCACTGCTGGTGCCACACGCCCGGGGTGCAGCCGGCGCACAGTAGGTGCTCGGCGAGTGTCTGCTGCATGAAGAGGAGACTCGGCCACCCTGAGCAGGACAGCGCTGTCTGCAGGCAGCAGGCGAGGTCTGGCCTGTGACTGGCAAGTCACTCACTGTGTCAGTTCCCTCCTCCGGGGAACCACAGGGCTGGGCCAGACTGGGAAGGGAGGGCAGGGCGGTGGGGCCAGGCAGAGCCGGGTGCAGCCCTTCCTGCCCGTCCCCAGCCGGGAGCCTGGAGCAAGTAGCATGACGTCCCCAGGCCTCAACGTCCCTGCTGCGTAGCAGAGGGCGACATCAGACCATGAGCATGAGGACGCACCAGCACACCTGAGTGCGGCTCACAGGTTGGGGGGTTAGTACTGACTCACTGGCCCAGCCCGCAGGACAAAGGGGCCGCGCTGTACTCACCACTCACAGACAGCTCGGTGCCTGGGCCAGACTTAAACTCCGTGATGTCAGGAGATCCTTTCCGGAACTTCACGCAGTAGTAGGTGCCGGCGTCCGCTGGGGTGATGTTGCTGATGCGGATGGAGAAGTCGGTGTTGTTCCTCTTTGTGCTGTCTCCAAGAGGCGTTACCCGGGAGGAGGGGGGGTCTTTTTGTCCGTAGACTGATTCTCGGCCTGGCCCAGTCCCCCTGAACCACTCGATGGGCCCCACGGGGACCAGGCTGGTCACGATGCATCGCAGAATGGGCGACTCTCCAGCTGCGACCGACACCGACTTGTCAGGTTGGAGCACCTGAAGCTCCTCCTCTCCTGCCAGCCCTGCAGGGACACACAGAGCAGCCGTTTATTCCACCTTGTGTGATCCTGTACGTTGCTCAAGTGTTTGTCAATGATTTTCATTGATGGTATGCAGGCCCTGAGCAGGCTTTGAGCTCAGCACATCGCGTGTGTCATCTCATTTAACCCTCACAAAAGTCCTGTAACACGAGCGAGTGTTACAGTGTCCTTATTCGTAATAAGGGGTTAAGTTTCATAGTAGAGCGTGGCTTTGAGTACCTGAGCGGACCTCCTGAGCCCTGTATGGAGTGTCATGCTTCACCCAGTATTTGTGTCTCTACTTTCTGGCCACATGGAATGTTGCACCTTCTAGACCATTGCATTGTGTGTGGCCAGGAGACTCCTGTAGACCACTGAGTGGTGAGCCGAAGTGATGGGTTTAGTTTGTGGGCTATGCGTGAAACTGCAAGAGCCTCCATGGACTAACTTCTCCCTTTCACGGACACCCACAGGGTCTCGATCTGGTTTGTTCCATAAGCTTGGATTCCTGAGAGAGAGTGACACACAGAACTCCCACAGCACCATGACCATGTAGCTTACACAAGGAATATGACATTGTTTTCAGCCAATGGAATTTTATCTCCATAGAAGAATCACGTTATTTTAGAGGTTGTAATGCTGCTGTGACAAATTATAGCCAACCTAATGACTTACAACAAGAGACATTTATTATTTTATAGTTCTGAAGGTCAGAAGTTCAAAATAGGCCTGACTTATGCTATAATCAAGAAAAAAGAAAACAAAAGAAAACGTCTAGAGTTCTCATGTACAACATGAGGATTCTAGTTAATAATATGGAATTGTGCTCACTATTTTTGCTAATAGCTTAGATTTTACGTCCTCTTGACATGCACACAGAAAAGGGTAACTATGTGAGATAATGGATATGTTCATTTGCTTGTCCATAGTAACCATTTCACTATGTGTATGTATATCAAAGCACCATGTTGTATACCTTAAATACATACAATAAAAAATATCCTTTATAATAAATGAGTAAACATAAGTACAGTGTTTCCCTGAGTTCTCTGAGCTGCTTTTGCAAACGTGAGGACAGGAGGTCATGGGAATCTAGATTTAGAGCCAAGCAGCATGAGGCCCAGGTTCAGAAATCTCAACTTACTTTGAGACCTTGAAAAGGAAGAATTTCCCAATTCATACAGGTATCTATAGGTTTGGCTAAAGAGACTGTTAAGTAACCTGAAATTCCTTTTAAAAAGGAGGGATCCAGCAAAGTCAATTTTAAAAAAAGAAAGCCTATGGCCAATGACTTTTTACTGTACTTATGCAAAAAATCGAACCGAGTATAATAAGACTCGAATTTATTTCACCAATAAGTTGGTCCTACCATGATTTATCTTTAATAAAAATGAGAAACTAGAGAGAAAATTATGTCTCAAAATAGAAAAAGGCCCATTGTTAAATTCTAGCCTGTCCTTTTGTTTTTAAGTTTTTAAATTATTTATCCAAAGTTTGGACTAAATCCTGGTTATTTCTCGATTACAAAAAAGCAGGCTATAATTTTCTTCATGACATTTTTATTTGACTCCCTAATAGAATAGTTTCCTTTTTCCATTCTGATACCCAAATTCTTCTTTGTTAAATTATTAATGTTGTTTATCTCCCATTTTACTTTTGAAAAAGCCAGAGTCATAATATCCTGAAGACTAGAGACGACTCAGTGAAGACTACAGATCTTCATCTGAAATCCCACTGGGCCTGGTCCGCTTCCATTGCCGGTGCCCTGTTCCTGTTCGTGTGGACCTTCCTCTCTTTAGGCGGAAGAGGGAGGCGGGTGAGATTGTAAAGGCAAGTTTAAGGGATAGAATGGTCTTAGCAAAATGCTAATGTTTATATAACTAAGTGCTACAAGTCTGTATCTAAAACTAAGGCTACAGTAGCTCAATACTTACAAATAAGTTAATTTCACAACCTGTTTTTGGCTTCTGGTTTTCAACTATATTGCTTAAAAGGTTTTAAGGGATTGATGAGTGCCTGCCCACCCCTATTTCTGGTTGGCCCCAAACGTTTAATTGGCTGTAAGCTTTTACGGCTCTAAACCTCTCCTTGCCCAGAGGGGTCCCACTGAGGCCAGATGGACCTGGGGCAAATGGCCACTCCGCCCTATCAATGACAGAACAAGATAAAGTTTGGCCATAGCCACTGCTTCAGTCATATCCTGGTCAAAAGGGTGGACTGCAAACTAAAAATAAAATCCTAAGCCCTCTGCTAACTGAATGGACCCCTCTCGGCTAAGGGGATCCCAGAAACACCTGAAAAATGAGTTTCCAGCCATGATGAGATTGGAGAGAGAAAGCACAATTACATGGGTCCTTCATGAATATTCATGACTCCTCCTATAGCCTGTTGAATATGCATATTTGACTACCCCACTCAGTGTAAAATCCTGTTCCCTTCTGTCTCTTCTTTGAAGCATGTGTACCGGGCTTTTGGCCGGGCTCTGCTTCTCAACCTGTCGGACTGACCACTCAACAGGCTGCTACCCTTTATGAAATAAAGCTTTCCTTTTTCCAAAGTAGAAACCTCGTGAATTTTTTTAGTTAATGGGGAGTATAAACAACCCAAATGTCCATCCACAGATGAATGGATAGACAAAATGTGGTATATAGATACAATAAATTTTTCAGTTCTAAAAAGGCAATGAAATTCTGGTATATTCTGCAACTTGGCTGAACCTTCAAAATATGGCTGAGTGAAATACGCCAGATGCAAAAAGAGAGAAAATGATTCCTCTTACCTGAAGAAGTACTTAGAATAGGTGAACTATGTAGAGATAATGAAGAATAGAGGTTACCTGGGGTTTGGAGGGGGAAGGAGTGGGCAATTATTGTTTAATGGGTACATAACGTGAAAACTGTCAGGATCAAAATAGTTACAAACTTGTGTTACACACCAGGACAAATAGAGCCAGGAAAGGCCATCAGGGGAGGGTTCTCACGCACAAACTCCTGATAAAAAAAATCATCACAAAAGACTGCAAAAGCCACAACCTGGCACAGTTACCGTCTCAAACCGTACACAAAAAATACTTTTGTGAATATATCTGCTCAGCAACTCCCTGCCCAACCTCAAACTGGTGCCGCCTTTGTTAATGATCCTTGTAGCCAAGGATCGTTTATCTGAAAACAATTATGTGACCCTCCTCACTTTTCCTTTAAAAACTTTTGTCTTCCTTTACCTCCTTGAATGTGCACGGAGTTTGCTATGGCACACGGATCCCCGTTGCAACGCTAAATCCAGAACCAGTACCATTTTCTTCTAGAGAGTTCCCCCCTCTGTTATTTAGATGGGCAATAGTTTCTGATCGGGATGTTGAAAAAGTTCTGGAAATGAAGAGTGGCGATGATTTCGCAACACTGTGAATGTAGTCAGTGCCACCGAATTGTATTCTCAAAAATAAGTTTATGTGTATTTTATCACAATGAAAATGTTTTAAAAAGATGGTAGCCCCATGCATACCTTTGAATTAGACCAAATGGCTCAAGGGAAAAGGATAAAATGTATGGTTCCAAAGCAGGGCAGACTTGAGAAATCTCGGGTTGAACTGGGAGGCGGAAAGGTCAGCGCACTTGTGGGCGGTGGGTTAGGGCCCTGTGACTGCATTGGGACAATGAGTTAGTTTAAGTGACATGAGTCACCCTTGTGTCACCATTTAACTACACATGCAAGACTTGCTATAATATAGTAGTTTGATTTCGCTGCCTCCGTTTCTATTGAGTTTCTGGAGACCTAGAGAAATACAAGAACGTCCCTTCTTATATAAAGTACCCTGAAAGACAGGTGTGGTGTTGGTGGTAGGGATATAAATCAGAGGAGCTCTGGTGGCACCACGAATAAATCTTGCTTTCTCTTCTATTTCTTGGCTACTTCTCAGGAAGAAAATCTGTGGTTCACCTTTGCAGGGCGTGGGCTGGTAGATCCAACCACGTTACACAGTTTGCAACCAAACGTGTCCCCTAAGTGGGGCACGTCCTACCACAGGGCAGGTACTTTGGTGCGCTGAGAACACCAGATGGTTTGAGATTTTGAGTCAGGAGAAGAAGACTGGGGGAAGGGAAGCTGCTAAGACAGAAACATGAATAAATCTTGGAGGGGGAAACAGAGGACATGGGGGACAGAGGAGAGGGTAGATGTGAGAATCGAGAGGAGCCGGGGACTGGCCCTGTGACTACTTTGGGACAATGAGTTATGAGTTTAAGCGACATGAGTCACCTTTGTGTCACCATTTAACTACACATGCAAGACTTGCTATAATATAATAGTTTGCTTTCACTACCTCCATTTCTATTGAGTTTCTGGAGACCTAGAGAAATACAAGAACGTCCCTTCTTATATAAAGTACCCTAAAAGACAGGTGTGGTGTTGGTGGTAGGGAGCCACCTGTGCAGCTACCGTTGCCGAGTTTACAGCTCTGGCCCAGTCCCTTCGCTGAATGCATATGCACGACTGCCCACGTGACACGTTCCTTGGCTGCAAATGAGCATCTCAGACTGAACACGTCCAAAACCAACTCTTGACTTTCTCCCATGGCATCAGCTAAGGCATTTTTATTATTCCAGATGTTCAGGCTCTTCCACTCCACATCCCACTCAACAGACAATCCTGTTGGCTCCACTTCAACGTGTGTCTAAAATCTGACCTCTTTCCCGTATGTCTCCTTGCTAAGGCCCTGGTGCAAGCCACCTTGCCTTGTTTGGACACATCCTATGACCTCTTACATGCTCTAGTTTCTTCTAACTGTGTCTGGCTATAGTCTATTGTTATCCAAATGCTAGAATAGCCCCCTTAAAACTCCTGTTGGATCTTGGCACATTTCTGTTCAAATCTTGCAGTGACTCCCATTTCATTCGGAGTGAAAGTCAAAATCCTGGAACACAGCAGGAAGATGGACTCTCAGAGTCTTTGCACGTGCTGTTCCCCTGGCAGGAAGGCTTGTCCCCTAGATAAGCACATGGCTCATGCTGGCACCTTCTTTTAATCCTTGTTCAAATTTCCCATTCTCAGTGATTCCCACTCAGACCACCTGTTTTCAATACATCTCACCTCACAGATTCTCCCCATTCCCTTATCTCGCTATACTTTTTTTTTTCTTAGCACCTAACACTTTCTAACATAGTATTTTATTTACGTGTTTATCATGTGTGTTGATAAGTGTCATAGCACCAAAGGTCAACTCCATTGTCTCTGTTATTCACCAATGCACCCCAAGCTCCATGTCAGGTCCTGGCACACAGTATGTATCCAATATGTATGTGTATAATGTGTGAACTGCTCAGTGTGACAGTTCCCTGGGACACTGAAGTTTATTTTAAGTGGATAGTTCCTGCAGAAATGGTCAGAAACTGAGTTTCCCCATAGATGACTTGGCAAGAAACAAACATGATTTACATATACGCAGGAAGTGGGAGAGCCCAGAAGCACAAAACCACACTCTTCCCCTTATCCCACCCTCCCCCACTCCCAGTGGCAGCACCTGCAGAAATCTCATGGGTAGATTTGGGCTCAACAAGTATTTGAGAAAAGTAGTACTTGAACCTGTGATCTCTAGAGCCAGACTGCCTGAGTTCAAGTCATAGCTCTGCCAGTCACCAGTGAGACACCTTAGGGTTCTCTGTCCTCTGTTTCCTTCTCTGTAAGGTGGAGGTGACAAGAATATCCACTTTGGACATGAGGATCACATGAGGTAAGAGCCGCAAGGCATTGCCAACAGCGTCTGGCACGTGGTGGGTGTTCAAAAGTGAAAAGTTATTATGCAGTAGGCTTCCTGAGGCATGGAGGCGTCAACAGATATTAGATCATATGGCTATAGATAGGAATATGGATATAATTATAGATATAAATAATATAGGCAGGAATCTCTGTGTCTTTTATTCCCTTCTTTTCTCCTCACCCTCACCCTTCACAGAAGAGGGAGTGTCCAAGATTGTGATGCACACAAGTTCTGTTTTGGGAGAAAACTCATCTCACCAAGAGAGAAGTTTGTTTACCTTAGACTTTGGGGGAGGGCGAGAAGGGTTCACTGTGGCTGTCTAGATGCAGCCAGTACCTGTCTCCTCCATGGACAGGAGCCAAAATAGCAAGTAGATATTCACTCTTGCAATCAATACTCTAAGAGGGAATACTCAGAGTCAAGAGAGAAGTGACAAGAAGCACTAAAAGCAAGTAAGGAAAGGGAAGAGAGGCAGCCTGCCCCGCCAGGACTGGCTGGGAGCGGGAAAGGGTGAGAAAGAGACCTCCAAGGTTCCACACTCCCACTGGGGTCTTTTGTACTCCCAGCTGTGGGAGAACCCCTTGATCCACACAATCCTTGAGCCTAACATGGAGAGCTGCCTAGAGACACACAGAGGCTTCCCTCCAGAGAAGGAACTCCCATGGAGTCCCACAGGCGTCCAAGCCCTGAGCAGCTGTAGGTTGGCACCATTCTGAGAGCCAAGCCCCCGAAGGACAGTGTCCTGCCCTGGGGATGACCCTGCTGCTGCCTCCTGAAGAAGGAAAGGTGAGCTGAGCTCTCCCATGCACCCTGAGGACAAATCCCAGCACCACTGCTGTGGGTTACCAAGAGAGTACACTGTCCAGGGGCCTGAAAAATCATGTAACCAGTCCACTACTCTTGTCACTTGAACACTCTTATTGTGGTTTCATACTAACACACCTGGGACCCATCTACACATGCTAATAGTGGGCCAGGTGACTGGGCTCCCAACCCATTTCATTCACAACCAACACCAGGACTGACCACTTGGGTTCTAGTGGGTTGCTCCCCCAGTGCTACTGCCATCACCCACATCACCCCAGCTGCTCAGGGGTCCAAGGGCCCACCCACATGCCTGGCCTACTGCTGCTACTCCCAGCATCTGAGCAAGCCACCTGGAAGCCCAAGAATGGACCTGCCTAGACTGGCCACTCCGGTGCCAGCGTAAGCGACCTGGGAGCCCAGGGACAGGCATGCTTAACCCACCACTGCCACCACTGGGGCCCAAGGATGGGCCCACCTGGCAACCTAGTTCCCAAAAAAACTTTACCACAATCTACACTAATAATCACACCATAAGTCACTGAGAAAATCACAGATACCACTGATACTATTTATAGCCGAACCAACCATACAGAGATCAGACTACTTCTTGCACCCCAAATCAAAGCTAAAGCACCCTACCCACCAATAATATATATATCCTCAGGAAAAAGTCCTCCCCTAGGAAAGTAATTTCAAATAATTGGAAGAAGCTACTGTTACACTAGATGTGCGGATATCAATGTAAAGATACAGGAAACATGAAAAAGCAAGGAAATATGACACCACCAAAGGAACACAATAATTCTCAGCAACAGATTCCAATCAAAATGAAATTTACAAACTCTTGACTTAAGAAAATTCAAAATGTTTATTTTAAAGAAGCTCAGTAAGACACAAGAGAATTCTGAAAAACAATACAGAGGTATTGGAAAAACAAGTCAGGATATGAATGAGAAATTTACCAAAGAGATAGATATTATAAAAGAGAACCAAAGAGAAATTTTGGAACTGAAGAATTTATTGAATGAAATACGAAAACATTATAAAGCTTCAACTATAGACTAGATCAAACAGGAAAAAGAATCTCAGAACATGAAGACAAGTCTTTTGAAATAATCTAATTGGATAAAAACAAAGAAAAAAATATAAAAAAGAATGCACAAAGCCTTCGTGACATTTGGGATGACAAAGTGACTGATATTTGGATTATTGGTGTTTCCAAGGGCAAAGAGAGAATGAAAGGGTTAGAAAACCTTTTTATTATAACAAAGTGCTAGATGAAAATTTCCCAAGTCTAACAAGAGATCTAGACATCCAGGTACAGGAGGCCCAAAGATCCCCAAAGAGATATAATGCAAAAAGGTCTTCTCCACAGCACGTTATAATCAAACTGCCTAACATCAAAGACATTCTGTAGGTCGTCCCTTCACTCTGTTCATTGTTTCCTTTGCTGTGCAGAAGCTTTTTAGTGTGGTGTAATCCCATTTGTCTATTTTTGTTTTTGTTGCCTGCGTTTTTGAGGTTTAACAACAAAAAATCCTTGCCCAGACCAATGTCATGAAGCATTTTTCCTATGTTTCTTCTAGTCATTTTATCAGTTGGGCCTTATATTTAAGCCTTTAATCCATTTGGAGTTGATTTTTGCATGTGATGATAGACCAGGGTCTAATTTCATCCTTCTGCATGTGGTATCTAGTTTTCCTGGGGCCATTTATTAAAGACACTGTCCTTTCCCACATGTGCATTCCTGGCACCTGTGTTGAAAATCAGTTGGCTGTGAGTGCATGGATTTATTTCTGTGTTCCCTATTCTGTTTCATTGGTCTGCGTATCTATTTTTATGTCAGTGCCATGTGGGGAAATGTTGAAAGCTTTTCATCTAAGACCAGGAACAAGACAAGGATGCTCACTCTCACTAATTTTATTTAACATAGTACTAAAAGTTCTAGCCAGAGCAATTAGGCAAGAGAAAGAAATAAAAGCCATCCAAATTGGAAAGAATGAAGCCAAACTATCCTGGTTTGCAGATGACACGATCTTATACATAGAAAACTCTGAAGACCCTACCAAAAAACTGTTAGAACAAATAAGTTAAATCAGTAAAAGCACAGCATACAAAGTCAGTAGCATTTCTATGCACCAGTAGCAAACTATTTGAAAAAGATATCAGGAAAGCAATCCCATTAACGAGAGCTACAACAAATATAAGATATCTAATTGTCTTAGTCCAGCTTTTGTTGCTATAAAGGAATACTTGAAGCTGGGTATTTTATTTTAAAAAGGTTAATCTAGCATGAGGTTCTGCTGGCTGGAAGGTTCTAGATTGCATATCTGGTGAGAGCCACAGGCTGCTTTCACTCATGGTGGAAGGTACAGGGGAGCTGGCGTGTCCAGAGCTCCCATGGCAGGAAAAGAAGCAGGCGGTGCTGGGCTCTTTTTAACAACCAGTTCTTGCAGGAGCTACTAGAGTGAGAACTCACTCACCCCTGGGGGAGGGCATTAATCTGTTCATGAGGGATCCACCCCCATGACCCAGACACCTCCCATTAGGGCCCACCTGCAACATTGGGGATCAAGTTTCAACATGAGATTTAGAGGGGACGAACATCTACACTATAGTTCTAGAAATAAATTTAGCCAAGGAGATAAAAAATTCTCTACACTGAAAACTATAAAACATTAATGAAAGAAAGTGAAAAGGACACAAATCAATGATAAGAAATCTTATGTTTATAGATTGGAAGAATTAGCATTGTCAAAATGTCCAAACTACCCAAAGCAATTTACAGATTCAATGCAATTCCTAGTAGAATACCAAGGACATTTTCACAGAAGTAGAAAAAAAATCCTAAAATGCATATGGAACCACTAAAGACCTCAAAAAGCCAAAGAAATTTTGAGCAAAAAGAATAAAGTTGATTGCACCCCACTATCTGACTTCAGAATATACTACAAAGCTACAATAACTAAATATATGCATTTTTTGTCAATTAAAAAGTAAAAATGAATTTTTTTCTGTTAAAAATCCATTTTAAATAAAAAATTAAATAGTGAAAAAATTAATTTAAAAAATCCTGTGTGTGTACACTAACAGTCACTCATACACATATATAGACACACAATCACAAATATATATAAAAGTTGACTTAGCCTGCTAGCATACAAGATTATTCTCAGAATTAAATAAAACTGTAATACATGTTAAAAGCTTAGGAAAAAAATCTGCTACGTAAACAAAATTCACACATCATTAACAAAAGGTTGCAAGCACAGACACCAGAGTTTCGACTTCGGTAATCCCGAGTAATGGGGGATGATTATGCTTCTGTTTGCATCTCTGCATTTTGTAATTATTCTGAAATTAGCCTCCACTGAGAAGCTGAGTAATGTAACATGATTTAAAAAATGAACTTTGAGTTGATCAGCCTGGACTTGAATCCCAGTTGCTCCCCTGACTGAGGTAGGTGACAACAGAGAAGTTCCTTTCTCTGCCTCAGTTTCCCCAAATGTAAATGAGGAAGAATAGTTTTAGCTATCACACAGGGATGTTGTGAGGATTAGACGAATTAATATGCACAAAGTGCTAAGAACTTTGCCTGCCTTGTCACAAGAGCTCAATTGCTGAACTATTCCTGCTGTCATTTGGATACAGTATATGCATAAGAGGAATAATTTAAAAAGTGAGACCCGCCCTGCCCTCTAGGACCTACGAGGTGGTGTCACAGAAGGACCAAGTGGGCGGCCAGAGGGCTGCTGTGCCCAGCCTGGTGACGTGGGGTCAGGTGCGTGGCCAGAGAAGGGGTTGAGGACAGACCTCTCTAGGAGCTGTGAGCAGAGGCTCTCCTAGGACAAACCAGGAAAGGCCCTCCTCTCATCCCGTCTGTTCTGGGAAAGAGGAAACATAAAATTCACACGGAAAAGCTGGAGGTTGTGGGGACCTGTTATGGGCTGAATTGTGCCCCCTGCTGCCAATGCATATGTTGAAGCCCTAATGCTTGGTGACTGTATTGGAAGGCAGGGTCTTTAAAGAGGTAATTAAATTAAATGAGCTCATTGGAGTGGGCCTTAATCCAACATGACTGGTGTCCTTACAAGAAGAGGAGATTAGGACACAGAGACACGAAGACAGAAGACCGTGTGTTAAGACACAAGGAGAAGACGGCCGTCTGCAAACCAAGGAGAGAGACCTCAGTAGAAACTAACCCTGCTGACACCTTGATCTTGGACTTCCAGCCTCCACAACTGGGAGGAAATAAACTTCTGTTGTTCCAGCCACGCAGACTGTGGTGCTATGTTACAGCAGCCCCAGCAAATGAACACAGGACCCAGTCAGCACAAAGTGCAGAGCTTCTCAAAGAGGAAGGGCAATAACCACACAGGGGAGGTGGGGGGAGCAGAGGGCACTGTGAGGAGCTGCCCTGCAGGAGGATGGTGCTAGAACATCCCCAGGGAAACATGTGCCCCTGCCGACCTCAAGTGCACCATTTCAGACTTCGCCTCGTCAGGGGAGCAGAGTGCTGGGCTTGGAGACAACCCCACGGGGCTGTCTCTCAGCTCGCTCTGTGGCCTTGGACATACTGCCTCGCCTCTGGGGCCTCAAGGGGTACTGGATTTCAATAGCAATTCTTCCGTGAGTGTTTTGTCAATCGAAATATTATAAAGAGGTAAGTACTGGGGTGGTGGTGGTCTGAAGCATTGTCTGGTGTGACGCCTCTGGTGACCAGCTTTTATCTCTCAGATAACACTCCATCCTCGGCTTTCTTTGGCAGACCTGGTGGTACGCCTGTGCTTACCTAGGGCTTCTGGAAATCTCCAGGTTGGGGGATGCAGGAGGCAGGGAGAGTGGGGACTCTAGCCCAAGGCAGTGCTCACCTGGGAGTCCCAGCAGCGGCAGCAGCAGCAGCAGGAAAGGGTGAGGAGGGTGGGGCCTGGAGGCAGGGGGCAGCATCCCGGAGGCCTAGGGAACCGGCTCTGTCGAATGTCTGCGCTGGGAGCTCTCACTCTCCACTGTGGGGAGCAGAGACGCCCTGCCTCCCTTTACACGAGAGGAAGTGGCCGTGTTGGTGAGTGACGGTAACTGGCTTCTAGATTGTGAAATAGAACCAGGCACAGCGGGCAGCTACAAGGACAGGAGTTACTCATGTTACATTTTCAGAGAGACTCAGATAGGAGGCTTAGCAGAAATAATGCTTCCTCCCCGCTGGGGCTCTGTGCTGTCTCCATGTGGCCCCTCACCGCATCTTCAGGTCTACTTGGTGATTTTCCATATGGGAGTCTTAGGCCAAGAAGGATCTGTGATTGTGAGCTGTGTCCTCTATTCCCGACCTCAAAACCCTAGGATGTCAGGCTTGTGGCTTTGCTTCACACCAGCCTCAACCAAGAGCTACTCAGCTGGAGGTGGGAGGGTTCACAGGACCTTCTAAACATTGGAGAAGAAGCAGGTCTGCTCTTTAAATCATTCCTTATTCCAACCTTCTATTGATGTAACTGGCAAAACTTAGCCCAAATTCAGTCGAATATGGACCTTGCCACTTTTATGTGCCTGCACCCAGCAAAAGGAATCATTTCCTGGCTTCCTCCAAGAGGTTTAGGTTAATAAGGATCTGCTTTGTGGGGTGAGGTGAGGATTCAGGGTTTTGGAAGGGAACAGGGTTCTGAGGGGGGGAGAACGTGGTGGGCAGGTCCCTCGGGAGGTCACATTCATTTTAATACTGTCTGTCCTGCATGCAGAGTACCTATTCCCCTCACCACTGGGTGCAGATGGGAACTGGGGCAGAGGAGAAATAGATGCTAGGACATGCTAAGGACCTGGACAAGGCACTGGAAAACTCCTAGCTCAGTTTTTTTCTCCAAACTGTCTGAATAACAAGTCCTTCTCTGCAGTGGTTTAGTGGAGGTTAAAGGAGATAATGTAACGTGCCTGAAACCCAGTAGGATTATTAATCTTCCTGGTGAAAGGTGAAGAGATGAAATTCAAATATTGTTTTTGAATGGATGCATGGTGCCAGTTGCTCACCAGTGGCTTTGTCCCAGCTCCCTGGACCTCCTGAGATGCAGCTGATACAGTATACTTGGACTACCCCTGCCACTACGAGACCAAATGCTCTCTCTGGGATTCTCTGCATTCTGCTCCTTGTTAATCCATAGATTACTTCCTTCTCTTACAATTTCCAACTGTATGTCTTTCATAAGACTTTTGGCTTCTCTGAGCCTTTATTTGATTATGTGTAAATGGAGGTTATAACATGAACCTTGTAGAGATGTGGTAGGAGTAAAATAAAATAAACCATGCAAAATGCTTGACTTATACTTACTTATAACCAAAAAATTGTGTTTATTATTATTTGTATACGGGAAGAGTCTTGCTGTATTTCTTCCAAAGTTATGCTTTAGAAACAAAACCTTTTTAGGAGAAATGGTTTCTCCTCCAGCATCTATGACTACCACAGGACTGTCTGGGAAATCTGTCACACACTGGGTTTTAGGTCCTTCATCTGTCATGAGTAACTGTCAAATGACATTGTAAAAGTTATCATATTTGCATCCAAATTTCTGTTTCGATGTGGCAGATGGGTACATCGTGAAATCATTCCCCCTTCTCCACATCCACAGAAATGAAAATGAAAAATGATAAAATTGTATTAATAAATGTCCAATCACACTCAAAACCAAGAACTGAGTCTCTATGTGACATGAAGGAATAGTAGCAGTTATCATTTATGGAAGATGTACTATGCTCCCAATACTGCATCAAGCATTGTATATCAGTCACTTCATTAAATCTTATCTCATTCCTGAGTTCCCTCAACTGTAAAATGGAGACAATCATATCAACTTCATAGGTTTATTATGAGTATAAATTTGATTAACTATGAAAATTTTTAATAATAGCTGACTATGATCCAAAAGTTAGATATTATTATTATCTTATAGTGGTTTGGTAATAGCAATAATTAAAAAAAAACATATATCCTCTGCCCTAAATGCAGTGTGACAACATCAGTCAATGGCTGGGGTAGGTGAGGGTACCATGATGATGAGCCTGGGTCATGTGCACAGCCCTATAATCATGGATCATTACCAGAACAAGGGTCATCATACAAACATTACCACTGGGGCAATCATTGACTGGGAACAGTGCAGCCTAATAAGAGTCTAGGGAGAAGCTCTCGGAAAAGGTACTCCAGATCTTTTCTCATGCTGGGGTAGGAGAAAAGAAAATGCTTCCAAATGGAAATATGTAGAAACAGATAAGACTGGCTGAGAAGGTAAGGAGACACCACAAGACCTAGGGTTCCCAGGCCTGGGGAAACTTGTGTCAGTGTTAGAAAGAGGTTGATTGGCCCAGGGCCAGCTCTCTGTGTACCAGGGCCATTCATCCCATGCTAGGGGTCCCATGGCCCTTCTTCATTTGAAAGCCCCAGATCCAGAGGTGTCTGTGACTGCAGACTGAGTTTGGAGCTTCAGAGACCAGAATTCTGGGGTGCAGCAAGTTTGGGGCCTGTGGCTATAGAAGCCCTTTGTGGATGGAACCAATTCAGTTCCCTGGATGACCCAGGCAAAAAGTCTCCCTAGCTAACAACAAGTAAAAAGATGCACCACCAAAAAAGAACTCTTCTTAGATCTGTCAGAGAAATGAGGTCACAGGGCGAACTAAAAATTTGGAGAGATATATAGGAGATATAGAGAATCATAACTTACTGAAGGAGAAACACATGAGCAGAAACCTCTTTTGGGAACCGGTGCAGCGGTAGGAAAGCCTGAACTATAATCGATAAGTTGCCAGAGGCTCAGTGAGGATATGTCTGAGAGTTAAAACTCCAGTAAGACCCAATCACAGGGAGGCTGTCATACTTTTGTGAGTTTTACCTCCAGGAGCTCAACTAAGTCCTCACAGTATTGGAGAGAAATACTTTCATGCATCCAGCAGGGGGAGAAGAAAAGGAGCCATTTTGAAATATACCAGACAATTCAGAAAATATTTGCAAGGCATACATCTGATAAAGGAGTAATATCCCAAATATATAAGGAACCCAAACAACTTAATAACATGAAAACAAATAACTCAATTAAAAAATGGGCAAAGGACTTCAACAGACATTTTTAAAAGAAGATACACACATGGGCAATGGGTACATGAAAAAAATACTCAGAATCCCTAATCATTAGGAAAATATAAATTAAAACCTCAATGAGATATCACCTCATACCTGTTAGAATGGTTTTACTAAAAAGACGAGGGACCCATAAGTGTTTGGAGAGAATGCTGAGAAAAGGGAACTCTTATACATTGGAGAATGTAAATTAGTACAGCCATTATGGAAAATGATTTGGAAGTTCCTCATTCTTTTCTTCTTAACAAGGCCTGCCCTCAGAAGAAACTTTTTCCAGAGCCTATTCTGTGTTGGCTTATGAGAGCCTAATATGCTTGGGGGAAGGGAAATACCCAACTGTAGCTCCCTTTAGTTTTCCACATGGGGGAAGAAAAATACACAACTCCAGCTCTCTCCAGCCATCCTGCCCTACCTAAGGGGGGAAAACCTGAGAAGCACTGGTGAAGTTCACAGGCTTCCCAAAAGACTGAAACCTAATCATGAGACAATAGAATGCTTCCCCTTCCTCCATACCTTACCACAATATCACTAAAGTACTATTTATAGCAGTTCCTTCCACACAGTATATCATGCCCAGCTAAAAATTACAGGCCATACTAAAAGGCAGAAAACACAGTTTGAAGAGACAAAACAAGCATCAGAACCAAAGTCAGATATGGCAGGAATGGTAGAATTATCAGACCAGGAATTTTTTAAAACCATGATTAACATGCGAAGGGCTTTAATAAAAAAAAGTAGACAACTCGCAAGAAGAGATGAATAATGTAAGCAGAAAGATGGAGATTCTAAGAGAGAATAAAAAAGAAATGCTAGCAATCCAAAAATGCTGCAACAAAAATGAAGGATGCTTTGATGAGCTCATCAGTAGACTGAACATGGCTGAGGAAAGAATCTCTGAGCTTGAGGATATGAAAATGGAAACCTCAAAACTGAAAAGCAAAGACAAAAAAGACTGAAAAAAGATAGAATAGACTATCCAAGAACTGTTGAACAACTATAAAATTTGTAACATACACATAATGGGAATGCCAAAGGAGAAGAAAAAGAAGAACAGAAAAAAATATTCAAAATAATAATAAGAATTTTCCCCAAATTAATATCAGACACCAAACCATAGATCCAGGAAGCTCAGAGAATACCAAATAAGATAAATACCCAAAAAAGACACATAACACATCACATTTGAACTTCAGAAAATTAAAGCTAAAGAAAAAATCTTGAAAGAAGCCAGCGGGGGGGGGGGGGGGGGGGGGGGGGGGGGGGGGAGCAGGGAGGGGGAGTAACTTACCTAAAGTGGAGTAAACACAAGAATTACATATGACTTCCCCTCAGAAACCATGCAAACAAGAAGATGATGATGTGAAATATTTAAAGTGGGAGAGAGAAAAGCCACCAGCTTAGAGTTCTGTATCCTGAAAAGTGATCCTTTAAAAGTAAAGAAGAAATAAAGACATTCTCAGAAAATTGGGCAAATGTGGTTGCTAGTAAACCTGCTTTGCAAGAAATGTTAAAAGTTCTTCAGAAACAATAAAAATGATATAGATCAGAACCTCAAATTTCTATGAAGAATGAAAGAGCATCAAAGAATAAGTGAAGATAAAATAAAAACTTTTATTTTTCTTATTTTTAATTGATCTGACAGATGACAGTTTGTCCAAAATAATAATAGCAAAAATATATTCCATTATACATGTGTGTGTGTATATATATATATACACACACACATGTATGTGTATATACCTATTTTTATGCATAACTGAAATGAATGAAAGCAAGGATACTAAAGATGAGGGGGAAGAATTAGAATATTTTGTTATAAGGTACTTGTACTACCCATGAAATGCTATAATGTTGTTTGAAAGTGGATTTGGATTAGTTATAAATGAATATTGCAAACTATAGGGCAACAACAGAAAAGTTTTTTTTTAAAAGTATAATTGATAAGCTAAGAAAAGAGAGAAAATGGAATCATATACAATGCTGAATTAAAACACAAAAGATAGAAATAGGGTAGAAAACAAAGGTAGGAATAAATAACAAGGGCAAAAATTAGAAAACAGTAACATATATGGTAAACATTAATCCCACAATATCAACAATTACCTTGAAACCTCAATGGCCTAAATATTCCACTTAATGGACATAGATTGTCATAGTGAACCAAAACCAAGACCTAATTATATGTTGTCTACAAGAAACTCACCTTAAATAGAGAAACCCATAAAGACTAAAAGTAAAAGGATGGAGTAAAATATACCAGGGTAACACTAATCAAAAGAAAGCAAGTGTAACTATATTAATTTCAGACAGAACAGACTTCAGGGTAAAAAGAGAGGGACATTACACAATGATAAAGGAGCCAATACTTCAAGAAGACACAACAAAAAATAGAAATGTATATGCATCTAACAACAGAGCATCAAAACACACGAGATAAAAACTTACAGAACTGCAAGGAGAAATAGATTAATCTACTGTTATAACTGGAAACTTTAACACTCCTCTATCAAAAATGGATAGATTTGACAAGCAGAAAATCTGTAAGAACATACTTGAACTCAACAGCACCATCAATCAACTGGATATAACTGACATATATGGACTACTTTATCTGACAACAGCAGAATACACATTCTTCTCAAGCTTACATGAAACATTCACCAAGATAGAACATATTCTGGGCCATAAAACACACATTTTTAAAATTTATTTTGCTTTAAAATTTTTCATTTCAGCATACTACAGGGTACAAATGTTTAGGTTACACATATTGTCTTTGCCCCACCAAGTCAGAGCTTCAAGAGTGTCCATCCCCCAGATGGTGCATGAATATACCCATTTCCTCCCCCCTAACCCCTCACATATTTTTAATATTAACTAATATTAAAAATTTAGAAATAATACAATGTCAGCTCTCCGACCACAATGGAATTAAACTAGGAATAAATAGCAGAAAGATACAAAGAAAATATCCAAATACTTAGAGATTAAACAACACACTTCTAAATAATACATGGGTCAAAAAAGGCATCTCAAGAGAAATTTAAAAATATTTTGAATGAGGCTGGGCACTGTGGCTCACGCCTGTAATCCTAGCACTCTAGGAGGCCAAGGTGGGAGGATTGCTTGAGGTCAGGAGTTTGAGAGCAGCCTGAGCAAGAGTGAGACCCCGTCTCTACTAGAAATAGAAAAATTAGCTGGGTGTGGTGGTGTGCACCTGTAGTCCCAGCTACTTGGGAGGCTGAGGCAGGAGAATTACTTGAATCCAGCAGTCTGAGGTTGCTGTGAGCTAGGCTGATGCTACGGTACTCTAGCCCAAGTAACAGAGCGAGACTCCGTCTCAAAAAAAGTTTCTTTTGAACAAAATAAAAATGAAAACACAACCTATAAAAATTTGTGGGATGCAAAAGCAGTGCTGACAGGGAAATTTATAGCATTTAATGTATATATTGGAAAAGAAGTAAGATATAAAATCAATAATCTAAGCTTCCACCTTAGGAAACTACAAAAAACAAAGAGAAAATTAAATCCAAAGTAAGCAGAGGAAAAGAAATATAAATTAGAGCAGAAATCTTTTAAATCAGAAATAAGAAATCAACAGCAAATATCAGCAAAATCAAAAGTTGATTCTTTGAAAAGATCAATAAAATCAATAAACCTCTAGCTGGACTAAGACAAGAAGAAGACATGAATTAATAATATCACTTGAAGCTCTTACTCGAGGGGGGAGGGGGGCATGGGCAATATATGTAACCTTAACACTTGTACCCCCATAATACGCTAAAATAAAAAAATTAAAAAGAAAAAAAGAAATGAAAGAGGGGACATTGCTACACATTCTACGGACGATAAAAGTATGAAAAAGGAATTTTATGAACAACTCTATGCCCACAAATTTGATAACCTAGATGAAATGGACCAATTTTTCAAAAGACACCATCTACCAAAACTCATATAAAAAGAAATAGACAATCTGAATAGGCTATATCTATCAAAGAAATTGAATCAATAATTAAGCCACCCCTCAAACAGAAAGCACCAGGCCCAGAGGGGTTCATCAGTGAATTCTACCAAACATTTTTTTTTTTTTGAGACAGAGTCATGCTCTGTCACCCTAGATAGAATGCAGTGGCATCATCATAGCTCACTGCAACCTCAACAATCCTCTTGCCTCAGCCTCCCGAGTAGCTGGGACTACAGGTGTGCACCACGACACTCGACTAATTTTTCTATTTTCTAATATTTTTAATATTTTCTATTAGCAGAGATGGGGTCTCACTCTTGCTCAGGCTGGTCTCAAACTCCTGAGCTCAAGCTATCCTCCCTGGGACAGTCTCAGTCTATGCCAGTATTCCTTGTGCTTTGACCGTTTTAGCATTTGTTCTTTTCCTTGTCATTGTTTTAACAATGCATCGTCATTAAGAGTTGCATTAAAATAAGCTGAGGTGAGTGCGGTAAGCCTCCACTTTGTACTTGGCCCTTCTGCATCTTCTCATCTTGCAGGTTGGGAGATGCATGCACAAAGCTCTGATTTAATGTTGGGTCACAGCGTCACTAACCCCTCCTTTTTGAGAACAGCATGAGGGGTGCTCGGTGATAACGCAAAGTGCAGTCTTGCGCCAGCAGCTTGGAACAAGCTTGATTACACGGCAAGCAGAAGACACAGATTGCCAATCACAAGAAGCATCAGCATCTACTTTGAAAGCTAATAGCTACATTAAGAAGATGCTGCTGAAAGATAATGATTCAAATGCAGGCTACGAAAGGTGAGCTCACATATCACTTTATGAAGCATGACTTCATTTAGACCAAAAGACTGTTCTTCTAAGTTAATTATACTTGTTTCTTTACTCCAAGTTTTTTTAATGCACACATGAAGAGTGAGGTAATGGTCGTTAATGTGTTCACTTCATTAAAAGAAGTAAACAGTTAAATAATGCCATCAGATGATTCCAGTAGAAAAACATGATTTGATTTTTTTTCTTTCATTTAGTTCACAAAATCTAAAAAAGGCTTTTGGAAATTTACTCTGCGGTATGTGAAGCATTCGACATTATCGCGATTAACACTGAATTCAGTTTACAACTTCAACGCTGAAGGTAAAATTATTTATATTGGTAAAAATATATTGGTTCTTACTAAATTAATAAATCTGTGGCTACCAGTGCACCTGGACCTGGTAATTGTGTGTGTGTGTAATTTATAACTGGATCCAGATAAGCTTCACTATTCCATTTGAAATAGAAGGAACAGTTGTCAACATTTACAAAGATTTTATATATGCACGGTAAGAGGAACTGAACTATAAAATTTTTATGACCAAGCTGAACACAAAAGGATACTTCTGAATGGCAGGAGATGTTCTCTGCCCCCTTGTCCAATTGCAAACAACTTCACATTTTGCATTACAAAATACAACTATTTCTTGAGTTGAAAATATTGCACCCGAACATGGGCACTCTAATGCACACTGACTAAGAGGCCATCTCTGCTACTCCTCTGCACTTTGAATGAATGACTCATCAACCTGTACACAAGATATTTCATTCACGGGAGCTGACACTGCTTAACAACACTGATAACTTTCAAAATTCCTCAGAAAAGGTCTTACATACAGGCAACGTATAAGATTTTTTATTAAACTGGTGTAGTATACACTTGAAATTACATGTCCATGAAAATAAGTTTGAGAAAGAGAAATTAAAAGGCACTTGTGCATATTTTTCTTGCCTCCAGTGTTAAATTCAGCTCTCTTTGCTTACAGAATGCAAAACAAGACGCCTAAGAAGCAACCTCACTGCTATGAATTTATAAATTGCTATATATAAGAATCAGTTTCTTTGAAGGAGAATGCATTATTTTTAGTAGCACGCTTAACCTATAACCTAAAGTTAGAAATGCCACTTTTTTGAAGGCATAGTTCTAGTCCAGCTCATATGCAAATCAAAATCTGTCTTATGGGCCCCACCTGGCAAGAATGATAAATTGATTGGTGTGTCCTGTGGTTCCAGAGCCTATCCCACAGCCAACCCAGTCCTCCATGAACCCATGAATGGTGTCCAGTTATATAAGACAAAATGTCCTTCCTTCCTTCCTTCCTTCCTTCCTTCCTTCCTTCCTTCCTTCCTTCCTTCCTTCCTTCCTTCCTTCCTTCCTTCCTTCCTTCCTTCCTTCCTTCCTTCTCACTCACTAAGAGCATGCATGAAGTTTTATTTCCCCCTCCACTGGGATATTCATGAGATTGCTTGAGGTGGTTGGGACATGGCCAGTCTTCATAGACAGTTGTGTTGGCCAATGGAGCTGTCAGTGTTTATGGCAAGGTGGTGCATGATGAGATGGAACTTCTACACACAAATTGTCCCACCACTGGTGGCCCTGCAGCTGTCCTCAGTGCAGCCCTGGTTCTTTCTTTACTCTGCTGCCTGAGGCCACTGCAGCTATAGTACAAGACTGTCTGCTCTACAAACCCTTGGGATAAATGTCAAGATCTCTGACGTGTCACATAAAAATTCTCTTGCCTGGTCTCAGGTGCTTCCCTCTCACCCTTGACCCTGAAGATGGGAGGGGAATTGCTACCACCCTTAACAGCCCCTTCCACGGATCTTTCCTTTCCCTGCCTCCCCACACTTTCAACTTCCTTTGTAGGTTGGAGGTGGGTGCTGACCGATGCAGGCATGACACGTTTTTGCAGTCTCTTCCCACGTTCTGCTGAGGTGGTCTGGGCTCCTGGGGGTATTTGACATGGGCTCTGTTGTCCTTGACCTTCTGGACTTGTGAAGACAATGGGAATATTTGCTTCTAACAAAATGTCATTGCTCACATATTAACTCATTTTCTTGAAGAAATATCTAAGAAACCAGACTCAGGTTCTTAGAAATAAGCCCCACCTTTGTGCATGCATGTCTGAAGGTCCCCACTATTCATCCTTGTTGCAACAGGAGAGACTCATTATTCAAGCCTGTGGGAAGAGAAGGGGAACTTTCCTTTAGAAAAGATGCTCTTTATCTAAAGGTGGAAGTTTGAAGAACAGGGAAGGTTTTTAAGCAACACACTCAGAAACGGAAGTGAGTTATGAGAGACAACTGGATTTCCACTTACAGCCCACTCTCTTCTACAGCCCTTCTCTCTCTTTCTCTGGTAAGGTCACTAGTTGGGACAAGCAAAAAAAAGAGAGAGAAAAAAACAGTGGACTGGCCAGAAATTTGACAGAGAGATCAGGGACGTAAGGCAGCCAATGTGAGACTTGATAAGCTCTCACACATGCT
>VSMD01041420.1:0-29069 GCA_008750895.1 Mirza zaza
TGGGAAGTCTCAATGAAGTTGCCTTTTAAAAAAAAAAAAATGTTTAGGAAAGTGCGCCCAAGACAACTCCAAAAATGAGGGAGTGTGCGATGGCAGCTGTTATGCTGTTTCTCATTTATTTACACGTAATCACTCATGTTCCAAAAGGAGGATCAGGCGGAAGCGTCAGCTAGCCTTCCCCCCACCCCGAGTCCTGGGAGCTCCCTCAGGCCCGGCTTCTGCCCTGTTCACTTGTGTAGCCTCGGGGTCCAGCACGTGCTCGGCGCGCAGGCGGTCCTTGCTGGGGGGCTGAAGTCGGTGCAGTGACGCCCACAGCAGCCAACCGGGCAGGGATGTGGGGGCCCTAGGGGCAGCTGCCATGGCATTTCAAGGGTTGAGATGTGACTTTGCTTTGCTCTGGTCAAGGTGATGAGGAAGGAGGTCACTATTTCCCACAGGGGCGAGATGTGCCATGGGCAGAAGCCCAAGTGCAGAGAAGAGGGCAGGAAGTCCCCAGGGTGAGGAAGCACATGGGCAGGTGCAGGACATCTGGAGGTCACAGGAGTACCAGCCGGGCAGGACAGCGGTACCCAGTGACAGAACCTGGCTGGCGGGACCCCTGCTGCCTAGGGAAATACCCCGGCCCTCAGGGAACAGGATCCAGGGAGGCCCCCAGGCTGTGGTCCACGAGGGAGCTCCGTGTGCACCAAACGTCACTCCTGGACTTAGGTGAATGTGGAAAGTCCTGAGCCACGCGGCACACGCTGGGGCTAGCTGACACACGCACAGGGCACGGCGCACACTCTCCCTTACCCGCCGGCAGTCTTGGCAGTGCTATGCGGCTAATGCTTCTTCACTGCACTTGTCAGCAAAGCGCAATAAAGTTCAAACGCAAACAGAGGCTAAACCCCACTAAAGCCAGTGGCAGCAGAACAGTGAGCAGAACTCAGACCCGCGGACTTGCAGGACCGAGAGGAAGCCCCAAGTGCTGGCGACACAGTAGGGCATGTTTTTGCCTCTTCCCTTCAAGCAATCAACATCTTCCAGAGGAGCTGCCTTTAAAACAGAAATCCCCAATTTCCCTATAACACACAGAGCTACTCTCCAGGCAAAGTAAGTACTGGAAAGGGGCCAAGGAAATGGGTTTAGGTAAAAAGGAAGTGCAGGCAGTTAATATTTTAACCTTAGCGAGACCAGCGCCGTGCAGCAGAACTCTCAGGAGGGACAGAAATGTCTCATACCTGCACCGTCCAGTAAGGCAGCCACCAGCAACACGTGGCTGTCGGACCTGAAAAACGTGGCTGGCTGGAAGAATTCAATCTGTAAATAGCCACTTGTGGCTAGCGGCTGCCATACTGGAGGGTACAGAGCTAGGAAACATTGGTAATCCCGTGTAAAGCGTTTTCCTGTCAATGACAGGATACTTAGGCTCTCCTGAGCACCAGGACCTGCCAGTCACTGCCCTAATCGCCTGCCCATTATCACGCTTCCTCCCGATAAAACGTTCTGAGCTGTCTGCCAACGGCTCCACTGTCCAGGTGAAGAAATCATCGCTGGATTTAAAAGAATCACAGGGAAGAAAATCAACTTGAAAAAAAAAAAAACTACTAAATAGTTGATAATGCATTGGCCAAAGGTCAGCGCTAAAACACTGACCTCACACTATGACACCTAGACAGGGATCCAAACCCTTCCCAGTTAGCGCAATGCTTCTTCCTCAAAGTCTCCGCAAAGAAACGGGGGACGGAGGGCCTGCTTGCATGAAACGTGCTTCCCACATTAAAGCCACCAAGCTATTTGTGATAAGTCTTCGTCCCCTTAAGGGACTCTCTCATCCATTACAACTATAATGTAAAGATCTAGTTTTAAGGTTTCTTTTGGCCAGGAAGGGAGAGGCCAGCATTTTAAAAAGCTGTTGTTTTCTTGAAAGGAACCTCCAGCCCCCACCCAGGCCCTATAAATAAAGGGGCTGGTCGGTGGCAACAGCTGCTGGCAGGAGGCAGCCTGAGCCTTCCCCGCCAGGGGCGAAAGCCTGGATTACGGCTTCCGGAAGAAAACAACTGTCACAGTCCCTGCTGATCGGGCTCAGCCCAGCAAGGAAAGCAAGGGCTGAATGGAAGCACAGCCTTGGGGACTCGTTCTGGACAAAATGAGAGTCTCCCACTGGATTTCTCTTTAAAAAGCAAACACACTAACAGGATGGGAGAGAAGGAAAGAAAGGAGAAGAGGACTGGGAGAGACGAGAGCTAGCACGACAGGCTCCAAGTATCTTTCATCATGGGCCACTCAACCGTTCTTCCCTGAGACGCACAATCTGGTTTTAATGTTCAATTCTATAAACATGGACGAATGTATACTGTCTGACGAAAGAAGTAAAGGATCCATGAATCCAAAAAATGAGACCGTGCACTTTCAGCTACTGATTAGCACTGGCACCTCTAGAGAATTCTGGAAAGCCTGAGAAATTACAGCTACCCGTGGTTCGAGTCTCAGAACCAACAGGCTCCACAAACAGACCTGCATGTCCTGTGACAGGTGGAACCCAGAAGGGCCGAGCTAAGGTGAGACGGCAAACCCCTGCACGAGGGTGCAGCAAACACACCCCACTTGTGCACAGCTCCTCCAGGGCTACCTCCACCCCAGGCTCCCCCGAGAGCATCCACAGAGAGGTTTGCTCACGGGCTGCGCTCAGGAGGCAGGAGGGCAGAACTCCAGGCTCAGAGACATGAGATGCCAAGGTCACTTTCTGTTTTGCCTTTACTGCCTAGGGGGCCACCTAGGGTCTCTCCGGGCCTCAGTTTCCCTCTCACAAAGCCCGTAGGGACATGCAGTGTGAAAACACTTGAGGGAGGAGAAGCAAGGGCACAGGTGTGGGCAGGAGGGGTGGGCACAGGTGTGGCGGGAGGGGTGGGCACAGGTGGGGCGGGAGGGGTGGGCACAGGTGTGGGCAGGAGGGGTGGGCACAGGTGGGGCGAGCCAAATGCTGCCCATCACCCAGCTGAGGGTGGCAGCCACAGGGCTCCAAAGGAAAGGGGTCGTGGGTCAGCTGAGCGCACCTGGCGGGGCAGGCCTCTCCACATCACTTCTCCACTTCCTTCCTGGATCTCCATTTCTGAATTCCCTTCTGCCTCAGCCCTAACAGGAAAGCAGAGAAGCAAAGACTCCCAGCCTGCACACTCAAGCTCTGTGCACTCTCTCTCTCTGCCAACACCCGCCCGCTGGCCTGGGGGTGGGCACACTGGCCGTGTGATTCCTCCCAAAATTCCCGCCCATCCAGAAGACACACAGAGGGACAAAGGCCATGCGACAGCAAAGGCAGAGGTGGGAGTGAAGCAGCCACAAGCCAAGGGACGCCCAGGCCTGCTGGGAGACACTGGAAGCCGGAAGCAGCAAGAAAGGGCCTCCAGACGGAGCACAGCACTGTGCACACTTTGACCTTGGACTTGTGGCCTCCAGAACTGTGAGCAAATAAAGGGCCCTGAGCCTCCCCGTCTGCGGCAGCCGCAGGAAACTAACACGGGGCCCTGTGGGCAGGGAGTTCCAGGGCTCCCTCGTGTCTGATGGTAACAACTTCCTGCCTGGACGCGCACCACATCTCTCCCCGAGGGTCTGCTGGGCCCCGCTGGGTGAGGAAGTGCTGGGCACACGACACACAAGACGCAGGAGACGGCACGTGCTCACTCTCAACACGCAGAATCCAGGCCTCTGTTTCACAAAATGAAGTGGTAAAAACTCACGGCGCACTCCTGGTCTGTGCATTTCACTGTTTATGGATGCTTATCTCGGGGGGAAAAAAGCAGAACAGTAAATCAGTATCGATCCCAGTTAATAACAGACAGATGATATGCATTCAGCAGTACTTAAGTTTGCAAGTGACTTTAAAAAGCATCGCAAAGATAAAACAGTTTGAGGGATGGACAAAAAAGAGACAACACAAGCACAGTCAGACACTGCTTGCAGAATGTAGGTAGGGTACAAGTGCACACTATAAAATTCTTCCCACTTTTCTGTATGTTTGAAATGTTTCATAATTAAAATGCTTTAAAAAATATTTCAATGGCAAAACATCCTTTTAAAGTTTTCTTAGAGATGGGTCTCATTGTATTGCCCAGGCTGGTCTCGAACTCCTGTACCCCCCAAGAGGTGCTCCTGCCTCAGCCTCCCATGTAGCTGGGACTACAGGAGCCCACAGGATTTTTAAATACCAGTAGCATGAGAAACTTCTGTTGTTTATACTTTAAAACAGGGCTTTTTAGGACATTCTTATTACAAATAACTAGGGAAAGTGTCTCCCTAATAACATTCAAACACAAGAAGGAATCCCTGGTTAGCTCCTTTGACCCACCCCAGTTGCATGTCACACCGTAAATCACGCTGGGGAGGCAACTGTACATGCAAAGTGAAGAGAACACGTAGAAGATGCACTGTTAAAGTATCTTCTTGATTCCCATAAAACAGACATTGCAACACTAAGTAACCCCCTTCACCTTGATTTAAAATCCTGGCGAGGGGCACAGAACTCCACGAAGCCTGGGGCCAACGCCAGGCGCTCACTGGGCCCTGTGTCTGGCTCAAGGTGGGCAAGTCCTCAACTACGTGTTAAACGGGCGGAAGGTGCAAGAACCTTAAACTGAGGAGCAGCACTTGAAGGTGCGCTCGAAAGCAGCAACGCTTGCACAGAACGTGCAGAGAGCTGGGGGGTGGTCGCAGGTATCCAGCCTGAGCAAGCGGACTGAGATCCTTCCCCCACGTGAGGCACCTTGAGGCCTCCCCGGCCTACTGTATGTCAGACGGAATCAATTTCCGAGGAAAGCGGCGCTCAGTAATAGTAACAGCATCCCCCCCGAGAGTCTGACCGCTCAAAAGCAAGGCTCACGGTTTTCATTTAAATCAGGTTTATCGGTTCAAGGAAAGCACCACGTGCTGTCACATGTTGGTCATTAGTAGTTGGACCACTTTAAGATTCGATGGACACAGGCCAGGGTCATGATCATAAATAGATTTTAAAAGGTTGTGTGGGCTGGGGAAAAAATGTGCATAACAAAAGGTAATTGCAGAGAGGAAGACCTCTCGACTCCTCCAGAGATAATTTCCTCTAAATGGAGAGCTAGAGTAGCAATGATGCATGCATGAAGAGGCCCAGCTATGGGAGGCACCTAGCCCCAGACCATGGGTTTGGGAATCAGAGAGTCCTAGCCATGGCCCAGCTTCCCAGTCAGTTATAGCCATGTGACCTGGAGCAGCTGCCTAACCCACCGGAGCCTCAGTTTCCTCATGTGTAAGACAGGGTAACGATACTGACTTCACAGGGGTCATGACAAGGACTAAATCAAACGGCACAGTTAAGCAGCCGGCTCAGTGCCTAGCACATACCAGACACTCAATAAACGCGAGTTTCCTTCTCTCTCTCTCCATTCGGAGGCCCCTTCCCAAGCTGCAGCAAAGTTAATTAGAATCAAGAGAATGCAGCAAATTCCTAGAATTTACCCAGAAAGCAAAAATCACTCTACCCAAAAACAGGATGATTGCTTTATTAACAATCCAAGTCCCGGGGCCATAATTTACACAAGAGAAAGTTATAAAACTACAACTTCTCGTCCGATTATAAAAGTAGAACAGTGTTCATTAAGGACCCTGGATCCAATTAATGCATGAATTTCCTACAGAGAAGCAGCCAAAGCATCTTAGTTTCTGCCAGGGCGGAGGATACCAGGACCGATTATCAGCAAGGGCTCGGGAAGCTCTGCAGTCATCTGGGCAAGAGTTACAGCAAGTGCGAACGGAAGCTGCTGCCCAGAGAGGAGGGCCTGGGAGCTGCAGCAGATTCAAGACAGGACAAGCGACAAAAGAACCCGAGACAGGCTGGGCGAGGTGGCTCAAGCCTGTAATCCTAGCACTTTAAGAGGCCGAAGCGGGAGGATCACTGGAGGCTAAGAGTTCAATACCAGCCAGAGCAAGACCCCATCTCTACAAAAAAAAAAAAAGAAAAGAAAAATTGGCCAGGCATGGTGGTGCGCTTCTGTAGTCCCAGCTGCTTAGGAGGCTGGGGCAGGAAGACTGCATGAGCCCAGGAGTCTGAGGATGCTGTGAGCTGTGACGACGCCACTACATTCTAGCCAGGGAGAAAGAGCAAGACCCTATCTCAAAAAAAAAAGGAAAGTAAAAGAAAAAAAAAAACAGAGACAGAAAAAAGGAGGGGCAGGAAAGAAAGAACTAAGGTATAGAATGGGGACTTGAGGAGACAGCAATAGGGGATGGCTGTAGGAGGGGGAAGGCTGACCCTCACATGCCACTAGGCTCTGGGTGCCTGCAGTCCATGCTACTGGGAAGCAGTGACCTCTGCTCCGAATGCAGAAGGGAGAGATATTCAGGGAACACCCCTCCCCACGGTGAGTGGCCCAGGGTAAGAGAAGACCTACCGTCCCTCACCACCCCTCAAGCCCCAGGGTGCTAATCGCACGCTATGATCACTTGATTACAGTCCTGATACTTTAGGATTCAACAACACTGCTGCTCATTAGGGCATGAGAACGTCCAGGCACAGTTGCAACTACGCTTAATGTTACAGATGAATAAAGGAATCACTCCAGATCATGGTGAATAGCCTCAAAGGTTAAACACTGACTTCCTTTAAGACGACTGCATGAGATGATCTGATATATGCGAAAATGTAAATACTACATATATACCCCAATCTCTCAGCTCAGATATTTTATCATCATTTGTTGAGATTCGTGTTTCTGCCCATTTTGACAACGCCAAGGTATTAGTTTGCTTTGGAGAAAAACCTCAAGCTAGTCCGTGGAAGAGCCAGAAATATGAGTTGAAATTAAAAGCAAAATATTCTGCAAAATATGCCAAAACTCAAACTCGGGAGGGCAGAAAGGAAGTTATGTTTCAACTTGACTGGAAGTCAGCGGCTTTCTTCTACAAACAGAAGCAGCTTAGGCTCAAATCTGTCAACAGTTTTTTAAATCAAAGGCCTTCGATTCCGCCTTAAACACGAAGCCAATTACGGTTCTAATCCACAAAGGTATTTAATGGGCCTTTATTTAAGTTTACGGATACTTCCCAAATCCTGAATTAGCCGTGCAGTCCCCTCACCGTCCCGCCAGCCAGGCAGATCGGGCTGAGCCTGAAGAGCGCCTGCCTGGGGCGGCCCGCGCCTGTGGGGTCAGACCCTAAGCCACAGAGGGAAGCCAGGCACACCCAGGCCCAGCCCCAGCCCCCCTCCCCCCAGCAGCCCTCCAGCAGCCAGCGGAAGCCCAGGGTAAAAGATGCAAGCAGTTGCACACCTGAATCAACCGGCAGGAATTAGCAAAGATTCTATCATGTCAGGAAACACCCCCACCCTCACCCCTAAATCAGTGGCAGCTTCCTAAGCCCCCTGCCCCTCCCCCGCACACACTGGCAGCCCCCACCTATAGGGTTTCTACAGGTCACTTGTTGGTGGTTCGGAATTCAGGATGCTTTTCCCAAGGAAACACTAATGTTGGAAACACTGACGAGGTCCCGGAGAGCTCGCTGAACGCCCTGCACCCACAAAGAAGCGGAAATACCGTGTGCACGTGAAGAACACAGACTAAGAAGCGGAGTCACGGTGAGACTCGGAAAACTGACCCCCCGCGGGAGCTCAGAATACGGACTGCGGGTGGGGCCGGCCCAGCGCCAATGCCGGGAGAGGGCGGTCGCCCTCTCACCTTCCGGGGGTCCCGTCCTTCCACGGGCCTTCCCCGCACAGCCCAAACACAAGGCGGCAGCACGCGCTTCGGAGAAACGCTCTCGTGTCTTCTGTCTGTGCTGACAGTCTGGTCTACATTTTTTATGACTTTGCAACGGGGCATCTAGCCATGACCAGAAGTCTCCTGGAGCATTACCTGGCCTGGTGGAGACCACACCACACCTGAAGTTGAAAGCACTGGAGAAGGACGTGCGTTCATCTCCCATGGCCGCTGTGATCAAGCACCACAAACCGAGCGGCTCAGGACAGCGTTAATTTCCCACCTTACGGTTCTGGAGCTCGCCAGTCCGACAGGGCCTTCTGCAGTCAGGGCTCCCTCTCTGCCTCTCCTCCCCCTTCCCTCTTCTACTCCTAAGTACCCTCATGACTACACGGGGCCCATGAGGTCGTCCATCCCAAAGTCCTTAATCCCAATCGCACCCGAGAAGTTCCTTTTGCCGTGGAACATAATCGCGGGTTCCGGGCACTGGGGCACGGGCATCTCTTCGGGCCGTTGTTCTGCCACAGGAAGGTGGGGGAGAAAGCAGGGTAACTCTCACACCTGAGAGTACTTCTTGACATATGCTCAAGTCCAAGTCCTGTAACGCCGCTTGTAACTGGAGAAAACTGGCAACGGAGCAAGCAGCTCTCAATGAGGGTCTAGTTAAACAAACAGTGGCATAGCCATGTGACAGAAAGGCACAAGGTTCTATAAAAAAAAGAAAAAAATCTAAGCATATTCATGTGGAAGACGGCCAAACATACCACGAAGGGGAAACACCGAACTGTAAAACGATATTAAAAGGATTTCATTTTTCTTTTAAAAAGCGAAGAACTACCCCATCTCACGCCATACACAAAAATTAACTTCAAACAGATCAAAGCCCTGCATGTAAGAGAAACTTTCATAAAACTCCAAGAATGAAACGTAAGAGGACTATATCCTCGTGACCTTGGATGGAAGCAGTGATTTCTTAAATATGACAACAAAAGCCCAACCAACCGCAGAAAAAAATAGGTAAATTAGATTTCATTAAAATTAAAAACTTTAGCACATCAAAAAACACTATCCAGAATATGAAAACACAAATGGAATGAAAGAATATATTTGCCAATTATGTATCTGAGACGTGTCTGTCATCCAGACTACATAATTAACTCTTACACATCACAATAAAAAGACAACTCAATTTAAAAATGGGCAAAAGATATGAATAGGCATATATCTCTAAGAAGATATACAAATAGCCGACAAGCACATTAAAAAAATGTCCAACACCATTAGTCATCGGGGAAATTCAAACCAAAACCACAATGAGACACCACTTCGCACCTTCTAAGTTGGCTACAAGCACGAAGACAAATAACAAGACTGGCAAGGACGTGGAGAAATCGGAACCCTCATACTTTGCCAGTGGGGACTTATGCACAACAGCCAAAAGGTGGAAACGACCCAAGTGCCCATCCACACACGAAGGGATAAGCAAAATGTGGCCTGTACGTACAGTGTAACATCATTCAGTCTTAAAAAGGTGGGAAATTCTAACACACATGCTGCAACACGAACGAAGCCAGTCACAACAGACCACATAGTCTATGATTCCATTTACATGAAATGACCAGAATAAGCAAATCCAGAGAGACGGAAATAAAATTAGAAGTTGCCAAGGCTGTGGGGAGGAAGAAATTAAGAGTGTCTGCTGAGGGATACAGGGTTCTTTGGGGGTGGGTGACAAAAATGTTCTGAAATCATATAGTGTTGATGGTTGCCCAATTTGTGAATATCCTAAAAAAAAAAAAAAATCACTGAACTGCACACCTTAAAGGGGTGAATTTTATGGTATATTAATTACATTTCGATTAAAATTTAAGAGTAAAAGATTACAGATTGAATTTCATGGGCATAGGAAATTTCTGGAAGGGTCTAAGATTACTCATAACCACGTGACAGTGGTTCATCTGGGGACCTGGACAAGGTATATCCTTTAGCTGTGTATTTCCTGTGCTATCTCATTTTTTTTAACAGCGAGTATACGTTACGTTCGTAATGAGAAAGTGATTTAAAATCTTAGGGAATAATGTTTACAGCGAGGGAGACCCTGCCACTAACGTGATCACCCACCAGCAACCGGAAGGCGTGCTCGGTGCAGGGCCGCCCAGCCTGCCGGAGGGAAACGGGTCAGGACACCACACACCAGCTCTTGCTCCCCTGAACAACGTTCTGGCCGTGGGGACACCCAAATCACCCCATCGTCGTGTCTTACAAAGTCTAAGCTGCAAATCAAAATACATATATATATATATCTTGAATGAAACGTGTAATGAATTTTTTTTTGCCCTTATTGAAAGCAGACCTGTTTGAGGCTATGGCAGTTATTTCACAGAGCTCCAGTGTGTGTGTGCTCTGCTCCTTCCCACAGCACCCTCAGCACCTCGTGGCTCCTCATGTAATCAATTTGCACGGTGCATTCACGGCGGAGAGCGTAACCGCATTATTGCGAGTTTCGGCGGTCGAGAGGGGTTGCGTCGTTCTGATCGAACACCGCGAGCAGCCCCCGGCGAGGAATGCAGCCCCAGCCCATAGCAGTTCCTATGGGAAATCCGGACCAGGCTTCCTGGAACTCAGCGTGGGGGAGAGTGGGCTGGACTCTCCGGGGCTCTCTTCATTTCTCCAGAAGGTGAAGGCTGCAGGGGTAGCAGGGTTAAGCAGAAAGGGAGAGGAAGTTGATGGAGACGTGAGAACATTCTGGAAGGGCTCTTGAGTATTTTCAAGGGCTTGAAAGGTCAGATTTCAAAACATGTGGTTTTCCTGGTCACACTTTATTCTTGGACTCCATCCTATGCATCAGAAATCCTGGGACGGAGGGAAACCAAGGCCAGGGAGACGCACAGAGGGCCAGAGAGAACACTCTGCTGTCAGGGACAGACAGCAAATGCGTTTTCATGGTAACAAGCAAGAGGTGACAGGAGGAGCAGGCAACAGGAGAGGACGGCCCTAGCCCGTCTCCACCGTCCGCCACAAACCCCTCTACACACACACACACACACACACACACACACACACACGCACGCACGCAGACACACACACACACACAGGTGCACGGGGCCCGCTCGGAATGGAAGCAGCCCATGAACGTGGGCGTTCACTGCACACCCTAGTGGACCAGGCACAGAGCTAGGCCCTTCCATGCAGGGAAGGCCTTCAGCCTCCTCCTCCTCCTCGTCACCCCTCCCGCAGCCTGTCAAGCAAAGCGTGCCCCTCCCACCTACAGACGGGAGGCCCGGGCTCGGCCCGGCTGCGCATCTAGCCTACGGTCACAGACAGAGGTGAAGCTGGGACTCTGCCCCAGCACTTCTGTCCTGGAGGACCCCACCTGTTAGTCCACACCTGTCACTTTACCCACAGGTGGCCTCTAGAGGGGGGGCTGGCCCACCCAGGGCCACAAAGCCTCACTCACATGAGAAAAGGAAGCACCACAGGTTGCTCAAAGGGTATGTGGCCATCAATGTTAACTGCAAACCCTAAGGTGTTTTGCCTTTCTGACACGCAGCTGAGTCAGTCATTTCCACAAGGTACAGCCCAACACACACCACGAGGGTGCACGCAGCCGGGCAGGACCTGGGCGCCCCCTCGGCGGCCAGGCTGTCTGGGTGGACCCTGGCAGGTTCATGAACCTTCAGGACCCTGGCAGGTTCGTGCCTGAGTTTCCTCACCAAGGCAGCAGGGAAAGTTCTAGGACAGGATGCTGGGAGGATTAAATGGGCTTCTTTAGGTCAAGCACTTAGAGTTCTTGGCACAGAGAAAGAGCCAATAGATCTTCACTGACATCATCATCATTTCTCATTTTCCATGGGTTCTCTTTTTATAAGTTCTAAAATGCCAGAACTTTTTATAAGTTCTCTTTTTATAAGTTCTCAAATGGAATAAATTCAGACTCCCCGCCTTTACCCAATCAAAGTGACCCCGAGGCTGTACCTGGCATCACAGTGTTCGGCTACTTCCTAACTCCTGTAGCACTACCACTGGCCCTCCCAGCTGCAGTAAGGAGCAAGGCTTTCCAGCCTGGAATAAAACCAGCACACAGCAAACAGCTGCGTCCAAGAGGTGAGGCGTCTGGGAATCACACGGAAACAGCAAGCATCCGGGGAGGGTCTGGGTGTCCCCATGGCCGCCCGGTTCCCACCTTGCTGGGTAGTTCCCCAAGTGGGAATGTTCTCAGGGCTTCGCTTCTCGGGAGAACAGGTGGGCTTCACGTCCTGAGGCTCTGCTCTGAAAGCAGGAGGCAGACCTTCCCCCAGGACCCCATCCCAGACCCCGGGTCACTGCGCCAGCCGGGAAGACGAGCCTGGCCTTCTCCATTGACCCTCGAGCTCCAGAAGGCCCCGGGGCAACAACAGGGCCACTAAACGCTCACTGTCCTCGGAAAAGGGTCAAGCCCAGATCCAAAATAACACAGCCCTCAGTTCGAAATTAACTGCTACGTTCCCAGTGAACAAGAGCAAAAGACCACATGAGCTTGTGTCCTGGTTCCAGCCAAGACGAACTTCCAGAAACACACTCAGGGGTAAACAAGTGCCCCTGCCCGACTGCATGAGAAATGACTTCTAACATCCAGGCTTCTGGACCTTATGGCCTGTAGAGTGACCTGCAATACTCTCTCACCTTACTGCACTTTCTAAGGCAGTTGGTGAACTAATTTATATTCATATAACTAATACACATTGGTTTGTATTAAACACACACAGGGGGAGGGGGACCAAAGCACTGGAAATAAAGCCGACCTCAGCTGCAGGCTCCAGACACTGCCCCCCAGCCAGAGGTCAGGGCGGGCCCAGGCGCCTAGTCTGCCAGGGCACAGGTAAGAAGAGTCCAGGCACCCGTGGCCTCTCTAATGAAGCCCTTCTCTGGTTTGTGTGGCCACAGATTCCCCAAGGCTCGTCTGCAGAAGGAGCCTGGGGCCTGCAGGCCTAGGAGGGACGCTGGGAAGAGACCAGTGTGGGCCTTGGGGTCAGCCTGCCCTACCCCTCTCTGCAGCCCCTGGAGTAGCAGTGACCCTTAGAGTGCAGAAGGTGGGTGCAGGTCAAGCACGAAGGGGGCCTGGCTGTCACAGGCTTGTTCTTGGATCCGGGCTGGACAGGAGTTCTCCGTGATGGGTCAAGTTCCCCAGGAGGCAGCTCCAGGGAGCTGGTCAGTGGCAGGTGTGCAGGGGCAGCCCCACCCAGACTGCCCCCGCCGGCCACCTTCACACACACACCCTCCTCCAGGTCTCAGTCCACCTACCCGTCCTTTGGGAAACTTCCAGAAGCTAAGCCACAGTCTGTCACCCAGGCTCTATTGCAGCACGCCATTCTTCCTCCTAGCTCCCACTGAGCCATGGGCAGAAACACAAGGACACAGCGGCCATGTCCCTTGTGGCTTTGTTGTTCAGGCCTGTGTTGCTTTGCCTTGTTGTAATAGGTACACAGAGTGGGCGCCCGGAATGTTCCATGACATAACCACCCACCAACCCACCGTCTCCTTCACACGCCAGCCAGCACCAGCCTCAGACATAAGGCACGCACCTGACCAGGGAGCTCCCAGCTCTCTGCCCTTGCGCCCTCCAGCCGGCGTGGCTCCCCTCCTCACCCTGGTGCAGAGCACACGGGGAGACCGTCAAGATCAAAGCAGAAGCTCACAAATGTGGTTTGGGTCAACTCCTTGTATTTTGCCAAAAGTAACCTGACGGAGAGAGCCAAGGATGAACAGCTCGTGCACGGCGCGGCCTCTGAACGTGACTGTCTCTTCTCAGCTTGCAGCTGGCGAGCAGAGGCTCTGGCTCCGGCCCTGAATGCACCTGCGGAGCACGCCGACCTCACACGCCTGTGCCCTGGGCTCTGCGTGTGTCACGGCAGAGGCCGAACATCCGTGAGCACCTCCCTGTGTGCATGGCCACAGACTGGACTGGGGCCGGCCTTTATGCAGACACTAGAGTCCAACGGGCACAAGGAGACAGGAGCCGTGAGCAGGCCAGCGGGCTCTCTGCATCCCAGAAGGGCCGGGACAGCGAGAGGAGTGAGTGGCCTTACAGAGCAGGCACGCCTCCGGCTCCTTTAAGAAACACTGCTGCTGTTGGCTCAGACAGCTAAGGAAACACCCACGGGGGAGAAGGGTCATGGCAGCCCCTGCAGCTCTGCCTGGGGCACTGGGGCTCTCACACCCAACCCTCTCCGTGGCGCTCCAGGTCCAGGAGGCCCAGACGCCAACAGCCCCACCACCCCTCCGGAACCGATTTTACTGGCTGGAGACAAGGCATTGTTTGGAAAGCTGGAGAAAGTTCCAAATGGCATCAGAGTTTTATGAGGCACTTGGAACTTCCCACCACAGGCTGCTCCCTCCCTAAAGCTGGAGCTGGAGCCTTCCCGATTTTTTTTTGGGGGGGGGGGCGCGCCGTCTTTCCTTCCCAGACCCTGGTGCCCCACCCCTACCTGGGGCTGTAATCCGGGCAGGCGCTCAGCTTGGGCTTCCTGACACCCAGTGCTCTGGGGATGGACCCTGCAACAAATGTCCCTTGCCCCGGTCACACGAAACCCGAATAAAAGGTGAGGAGCGGCAGAGCAGGCAACACTCCCGGCCTCAGCGTGGACACTGCGCGGCAGGCAGGACCGTGCTAATTAAAATGAGATGCTCCAGATCAGGGCTCCTAATTACCTGCCAAATTAGCATGCTGTCATACAGGCGCCTTCCTCCTCCTCCTCCTCCCCAAAGCCCTGCCTCCAATAAACCTTTCTATTTCTGAAGATCGCTTTCCCCAGAGCCTTCTGCAGGTCTCCTGCAGCCACTCTAAGGTGTTAGTTACAAATAAGCTTCCCTGAATTTCTGGCCAGAGGTGACTCAGAGGAAAAAAGCCTGTGTGCACCCAGTTAAGGGGCCCCGGGGAGCTGGCCAGCCCCCACTGCTTCCGAACGTCAACCAGCAAGGCAGGAGACGCTCGGTCACACCAAGGACTCAACCCGCCTTCTCAACGCTGGTGAAGACGACAGGGATCCCAGCAGCGGCCATCACCAAGTACCGACCGTGTGCTAGTGACCTCAGAGCAGCCTCAGAACTAATCCTAGCAACGCTGCAAGGCAGGTATTAATGCCACTTGCAGATTAAGTAAAACAGGCTCACAGGAACGACACAGGGCTAGGGACGGAGTGAAACCCAGAGGAGGCTGTCCCCACACCCTTCGCTGTGGTCACACAGACAGACGCTCGTGTGTGTGTGTGTGTGTGTGTGTGTTTGTGTGTGTGGGTGTATGTGCGCACGAGCACACATGAGCAGTCAGTACTGAGGTCGGGGCTGCCTCTCTGTGCCCACAGCAAGGCCCCTGATGCTCTGCAAAGCCAGAGCCCAGCTAGGGTGAGAGGGACGGGGCCCATCACGCCCTCCATTGGGCACTGCGTTCTGCAGCCTGGTTCCTGAAATGACTCACCATTTCCGCCACTGCCCTCCTCTCGTTCTCCCCCACACCTCTCTGAACTGTCCTGGTGTCTCGTCCTCCATTCACGAGGTTGAGCCTCTCCGCACCTCTCAGCAACACCCATCTCCAAACCTCTGCCAGGTGTGCGCACCTGCCCGTCCCCACCTCCTGGCAAGAGGGAGCAGCACCTCCACCACTGCCAGGGTGCTGAAGACTGTACCTGAATGAAGGTGCAAATGAAGAAGTGATGCGGGAAATTCCACACTGCCCAGTGCTCTGCGCTGTACTCAAGCAGCCCACGGCTCTACCTGACCCAGGTGGTCTTCCCGACCCCCAACAACGCCAAGCCTTCCGCACACAAGGAAATCCCACTTGCAATTATGGGGACACAAGTGAAGCGTTCCAAGTGACGAAATGCCCCCGGATAGAATTTCTTTGCACCAACATCTCTCCCCTTCCCGCAGAAACTGTACTTCTCAACCCCAGCAACCAACGCACAGATCTGCCAGCGGCTAGACCCGGCAGCCACATCCAGAGGAGCGTGGCCGGAGTGATGGTGACTTAAACAGCTTCTCACAGTCCTGTTTCAGTGGGTGGGTGGCAGCGGCCAGAGAAAAGCCATTAATTGCACAACCCGAGCTCTTTCAAGAAACTTTGCAAACTACCTGTATCTTTTTAAAAAGCAGGTGAAACAAACCAGGAGGGCACCTCCTGGCTCCTCGCAGCTGGGGACTGTGCGGCCCCCTTCTGGTGTCCCGGGAAGCTCCCAGTGCTCAACAAAGCTCACCTGCGCTCTCCAGAGACCCCCCCCCCGCTTTCTAACCTCCCAGACACCACGGGCAAGGTGAAGAGTGAAGGCAACACCAGAGAAACCCCGTGCAGTGTGTCTTGCTCTCCCTAAAAGTGCCCACGGGCCCTCCAGGAAGTAAACAGCAACCACTTGCCGAGCGCCTTGGAAAGAAAACACATTTTAACTCATCTCACAAGGGGTCCCTAGAACCTGTCCAGTGCCTCTCTTTGCCCCCAGGGAATCGACTGCCGAGACGTGGAGGACTGCAAACCCCGGTCCCGGCCCGAGCCTGCCGCTTCTCTTCCCGCACACAAACTCGCTTTTAAGAAACGCTATTTCACCTGCATCGAAGAGCTCACTCTCGGGCCACAAGCGGCCTCACGGTTCACCACCGACTCGGCACCGTGCCCGAGCTCCCCCTCTCAGGCACGGGAAGGAGGCCGACCCCACCGCGGAGGCCGTCGGTGCGCGGCTCTCCGGCGCCAGCGTGGGCAGCTTCAGCACGCAGAGCCCCGGGGCGCAGGTCGGGGTGGGGCCGGGAACCGCATTCCCCACGCTCTCCCGGGGCGCCGTGCTGCCACAGACGGCATGCGGGGCGAAGAAGGCAGAGCTGGACCAGGAGTCGAGCGGCCCGCGTGCACGCTCAGCGGACTCCTACTGACGACCGGCTGGGAAGGCGGCACCGGCAGCAGCTTCGTAGAGGGCTGGAGAGGCAACGGAACCACAGAGCACCCCGGGAAGAACACTGGAGCAGACCCCACTGTGGGGCATAAATGTGGGGCCTTGCCCGCCTACTCGACCGGGGCTGCCCAGAACACTGTGGTGAGGACGTGTCTCCGGCCACCGTGTGCGCAGTACTAACCCATTTGCAACACCTGCCACCGACACGGGCTCAGAGTGCGCAGGGCTGCGGTCAGGACGCTGGTCCTGCCCCTCCTGGGCCACGCCACCGGATCTCTAAGGCAGCAGCCCTACCAGTCCTCCCTAAAAGTTCACACAGCACCACAAACACAAACACAAGGACGCTCATCAATGTGCACAGCTGCGGATGACCAAAGAGTCTGCCGCGTCCAGGAGAGCCAAGCCGAGGGCCCACGCCCACCCTGCTCCTCCATCGCGAGGCCCCCTTCAACCTGTGGTCCCCCCGGAACCCACCCCCACCCTAGCCTCGTCACCCGGGCAGGGAACGGTCCCTCCACCACCCCGCATGCTCCCAGAGAATGCTGGGGCCGCCGTGAGACGCAACCAGGGGGTTGTCCGTATTTCCTACCTTGTCGCTTGAATTAACCATTCTGAGTGGTTTAAAAAATGGTTCTGTATAGAACGGGAACTGCTGAGGGATTTCCTAAAACGGACTCGTGAGTGCTCAGAAATATCAACACCATTAATGTTATTCACCAGGTGCCAAAATGTAAACAGTATCAGGCTCATTTTTTTAAATTAGATGGTAGAAAGAATTTAAAACAAAAAACAAAAACAAAAAAAAACCTAATCCAAAGGAACAAACGCTGTGCGCAGACATGCGTACGACTGACCAGCAATGCAACTCCGTGCGACAACAGGCCTCCCGGGAAACAGGACAGAAAGGCAACTAAACACGCAGGCTGCACGTAGAGAGTTTCGTGCTGGCCAGTGAATACCCTGCATCTGCTCTAAACCGCCGAGCGGCTGCGGGTGGTGCTCTGCGGGGTCCTCTGAGAACGCAGGTGTGAGCAGTCTGCAAACCTGCACTCGCCCTTCCGGAGGCTGCGCCCTCTGGCGCTGCCCCATCCTCGCCGCATGAACATCCGCAGGAGCCAGCCCCGTCCAGTCCACAGTCCCTAAGCACACGCGAGAGGTCTGGAAAATCCCATTTATGCGGCACACCGTCCCCAGAGAACTGTGAGGTATAAAATGCAAGAAGAAAAGGAAGCCTTGAAATACTTACAGCCGCCGGCACGAGCTCCAAGTACCCCGAGGCTGTTCCTCTACAGAGAAAAGTCACAAGTTTCTGCACAAGTCCCACCACGCCCCTTTCCACGCAGACGTGGGCCAGCTCGCAGGCATGGCAGCTTCTCTCTAGGGCAGGGGGGGAGGCACTTTTTCTGCAAAGGGCCAGATTTGAAAGCAGCCACAGGCAATATGCATTCAACAGACGGTGCCTGTGTCCCTGGGTTTTTCTGTACAAAAGCAAGGGGCCGTGCGCCTAGGTTTGCTGATCCACACTCTAGAGCGGGGGGCCCCCACCTACGGTGAGTTGTACAATTATTTCATTACACGTTCCAACGTGATAATAATAAAGTGCACGATAGGCCGGGCGTGGTGGCTCACGCCTGTAATCCTAGCACTCTGGGAGGCCGAGGTGGGTGGATCGCTCAAGGTCAGGAGTTCCAAACCAGCCCGAGCAAGAGCGAGACCCCGTCTCTACTAAAAATGGAAATTAATCGGCCAACTAAAAATATATAGAGAAAAAATTAGCCGGGCATGGTGGCGCATGCCTGTAGTCCCAGCTACTCGGGAGGCTGAGGCAGGAGGATCGCTTGAGCCCATCATTTGAGGTTGCTGTGAGCTAGGCTGATGCCACACCGCTCTAGCCCGAGCAACAGAGTGAGACCCTTTCTCTGAATGAATGAATGAATGAATGAATGAATGAATGAATGAATGAATGAATGAAGTGCACGGTAAGAGCAATGCATCTGAATCATCCCGAAAGCATCCCCTCAACTCCCACTCCCCCCACAGTCCGTGGAAAACATTGTCTTCCATGAAAACGGTCCCTAGCACCAAAATTGGGCACCGCCACTCTGGAGCGCACCTTAATCAAACGTGAGGACGTGTGTGCAGTGAAACGTGCACCTTCACATGCACAGACACATGACGACAGCAAGCAGCCTCCCCACACGCACCTCAGATCTTGGTCCCAAGTGCACATGCTCAGAAATGAGGAGGTTTTACGTATCAGTGTTTCTGAAAGTAAGTTGGGGGAGGTGAAAGAAGTCTTACAGTGGAGAGACGGGAAACGGGAGAAACAAGCCCAGCACGCACCAGCCTCAGCGTGTTTTACGACACCCGCTGCACCTCTGGAACAGCAGGACTGCGGGGGACGGCCCACCCCGGGGACAGGGCAGCACCTGCCATCACCGTTCCAGGGGACACAAGAGTCAGTCCGCAGAGCACTGAACTAGCCCCCGGGGGCTTGACTTCGCTCTGGAACTACAGGAACCGTGGCGCAATCGTGGCGTTTGCTTTCTTGCTCTATTTACGATCATACCCAATTCTCTCGACATTTGGGCAGAAACGGCAGCCACAGGCTAAGCTGCCCAAGGCTTGGCGAACCAATGTTTACCTCACCTGCTGCCACTGCACACTCGTTCTCAAGCCCTTTCAAGGACAGGGTGTTAAACCCGGATGGGCGTGGAATCTCACCGGGCTCTTTCCCGGTCCATGCACGGCCTCCGAGCACCCGCCTGCCGCCTCCACCGCCACGTGCGCCCCACACCCGCACATGCGGCTTCCCACAGGAGCAAGGGGAAGGAGGGTCAGCCCACGGCAGAGCGATGACATGAGGTGTCGGGGGGTTGGCATCACAGGGACCCGTGCAAATCCTGGAGGAAGCAGATTCCTTTCTCAACAGAACACACGAGACACGTGTTCACTGTCACACCCCTTTCAAGCCAGCTGCAGAATCTCAGCACATCCGACATGCTTTGCAAGGAAGCCGGGGGGCGGGGGTGGAGGGAGACATACAAATCATATTAAGGGAGGCAACGGGAACAGAGGAGACGGAACACTTCAGGACATGCTCAGCGAAAGTTCGCTAATCTACGTGGTAATAGATTTTCACAGCAGCCACGGGTTTGGCCGCGCTAGTCTGAAAATCTGACTTCATGAGCCCTTGCATCTCCTTTATCTTTGTTTAGTTTCCCTACGGTGGCCGAAGGGAAGTGCAGAAAGGATGGATGGGACTTGTTTCTCTTATTATTTTATAGACGCCCCGAGCAGAAAAACTATGTTCAGATAATCAAAACCAGGGGGGAAAGGGAGCCCAGGAACATTCTCTTGAGCGACAGGAGTTTGGGAAACCATTCAGAAAGTCAACATAAGTAGTGTCTTACTGCTGGGAGTTTTATTCAGGTGTTGAGAGGGGGAAAAACAATATTAAGAGAGGCAGAGACTTGCTGAAGATTTCATAAAGCCTTTAAGAATCACAGGGAGGAACGATGTGTGACTCCAAGCGGGTGCCAGGTGGCAAAGCCACCTCCTTGCAGCTGACAATGTCCCACGTCCACTGCCTCCCCCTGCTCTGCGTGGGACGGGAGGGAGCACCTCTCTGCTGCAGGGCCTTACAGCACCATCCTAAAGCTGTGGGTTTTCCTGCTACATAAATAGTCAAAGGCTCCTAGATCTCTGTGGGTGGCGTCTTTTTGCTTAAGTGGCTCCTTCTGCACAGCGGCACGGCCGGCACCAAGGGGTCACATGGATCACGAGCCCAGTCCTGCAGGAAGCTACCCGGCTTCCTTTAACCTCCTTTTAATCTACTTCAAGATTCACAGCAGCGGCCGGGCACGGTGGCTCACGCCTGTGATCCTAGCACCCTGGGAGGCCGAGGCGGGTGGATCGCCTGAGGTCAGGAGTTCAAAACCAGCCCGAGCAAGAGCGAGACCCTGTCTCTACTATAAATAGAAAGAAATTAATTGGCCAACTAATATATACATAGAAAAAATTAGCCGGGCATGGTGGTGCATGCCTGTAGTCCCAGCTACTTGGGAGGCTGAGGCAGGAGGATTGCTTGAGCCCAGGAGATTGAGGTTGCTGTGAGCTAGGCTGATGCCACGGCACTCACTCTAGCCTGGGCAACAAAGCGAGACTGTCTCAAAAAAAAAAAAAAAAAAAAAAGATTCACAGCAGCACCTAGATAAAGTCAAAGTAGAAACTGAAGACGACAGAGGTAAAACAACTCGCTGAGAGGTCTCAGACCAACAGTTCCCCGTTCTGACCCACGCTGAGGTCAGGCGCGTGGTTCTTCTGGGCTCCAGGGCTGCTGGGGAGAAGACAAGTTGGCGACCCCTCCACGCTCCCCCCCCCGCTAGTCACCACCAGCTACTGCAGAACCTCAGTCCTGGGAGGATACCAGACGCACCTGGGAGGGCCCCAGCCTCGCCTCCCAGCGAGATGTGCGGCAAGCGCGCAGACCCCAGGCGTGGCTTGGGGCCCCCACGGCACGCAAGGAACAACCAGGCGTTCAACCTGGCTAAGTGAAAACCAGGCTGCTTCCAGACTGCAGCCTCCACTTCTCCTGTCCCCTCTGACTCTGAAAAAGACTAAGCCACCCGTTTCTCTTCTGGGGATGGCCAAGGCCCTGAAGCAGCAGGGTGGCCTCCACCGGGGGCAGCTGAGGGCCCGCTGGGCTCCCGGACGTGGGGTTCCTGCAACTGCGCTCTTGGCACGGACGAGCGGCATGCACACACGATGATGAGAAATCAACTGAGTTCCGGAGGAACAGCCCGGTTGGTTTGATCTGCTTTGGTGACAGCTGTTCCCACGTCCCTGAATTTCTGCCCTCTGACCCCCACTCCTTCACAGACAGTCACAGCCCAGTGTGCACGGCACACGGCTGAACTGGGCACAGCAGAGCCCACCTTGCTCCCTACAGAAGGTGAGGGCTGGGCCCAATCCTGAAGAATGAGGGTGGAAGGGCAGGTGCCCTCGGGCACCTGGAGGGGTGAGCAACAAACTACAGGTGAGAAACTCACCTGGCCGCAAGCAGAGTTCTCAACCTATTTCTCATTACCACCTGCCCTAAGGAGCCTCTGCAGACTTTCTTCCTGATTGTTCTCCTCCCCCCACTCTGTGAAATTTTAAGAGCACAGATACACTGCACACCTGTTTATGTACTGGGCCCTTTGGAGGGCCACAAACCATTGTATTACCTAGGATTTTTTCTCCCTCCGGAGAACTATGCTCTGCTTCCTTAGGAGCCATAGGGCCCCGCTGGGAATGGGAGATAAAAAGGAATAAACAGCTGGAGCGGCTGAAGCAGAGAGTACGGGGCTCACTCTGCCAACTGGCGGATGCCTGCCATCTACGGCCTGGCCTGGCCTCTGGGGCCGGGGGCTGCCTCCCTGTGGGCCCTGCCTGCCCAACCTGTGTTGGGACCCTCCTCCTCTGTGCCCAGCAGCCAATCGTCCAACAAGTACTCAGCTAATGCCAAGTGATGCTGGGTGCTCCGGCAGATAACGGGGCATGTAAACGCTGGTCCTGGGCCTCGGGCACCTGCAGGACCAGCAGAGCCAAAGCAGAGTCCAGCTCCGTGCATCACAGATCTACATCCGGCAGGCCCAGGGTAAAGAGCGTCACTGCAGGTGAGCGGAGGAGGACCACAGCGGGCCGCCGAAGCAGCAGGGACAGCTGCCGGGAGAGAACCCCACCAGGGCCAGTGACACACACGGCGGGACAGCCAGACAGCCGGCGCCTTTGGGAAGCACGTGGCTTCGGGAAACACTGGTGGAGTCTGGCCGAACCTGCCCGTGCGCTAGGCTCAGAGATCTCCGCGCACTGTTTCCCCTGCTTCCTTCTCTGCAGTTGCAAGAGACCAGAAAGGTGGTGGCTCAAACTTCCTCTAAATAAACTCCAGCTACGGTTTCATGCGCAGAACCGCAGCCGGGATGGATCGAGGTTCTCTGGAACTTAACAGCCTTGCAGTAATCACCCTTCCTCCCCAGGGCAACTCACTCACACCCAGGCTACATGGTTGAATTAAGTTGTCCCACCAAGCATTCTTCAATACTTCCACTATTTTCAACATGAAAAGGAAACGACGGCCAGGACTGTCTTAACCAACGGCACTGTTATTAACATGCCCTTTGAGCCTAAGTGCTGTCATCTAGAACAGCTTTGCACGTGTCCACGCCCTGCCTGGAGTCACGGTTCCCCCGGGCCACACCGTGATCGGAGCAGCAGAGCAGCGATGACCAGGGTGAGGGAGGGAAGGTTTGGGAAATCCGTAACTCCACCACGAAAGGCGTGGAAGATCGATCAGCACGTCGAACTGACTGCTTGCCCCGTCAGAATGGTGTTTAACGCAGGCCAAAATTTAAAAACTGTTTAAAATTTAATTTAAAAACTTCCACCCGCAGAACACGAGACGATTGAGAAGACTCAATGTGTGACGTCGGACCGGCCTTAACCACAAGGAAACAAAGCACTTCTGAAAACTGAGACACAAAAGGTTCCCTCAACTCGACATTCCAGTAAGGAGATAGATTTTCCCGTTCGATCAACTGGAAATTCGAGTTTAACAGTCGCCGTGTGTGTGTGTGTGTGGTGTGGGGGGGGGAGGTGCTCAAGCACAGGGCTGGGGTGAAGCGGAGCCCTCGTGTTTGGGGCACCTGCAATGGGGGAGGATGTGCAGCCGGCCTTTGCACCCCGACCCGGCCCAGGACCCACTGCCCACCCCGCCCTGGTGGGCCACAGACTCCTGGGTCTCCTCACCCAGGACCGACAGGCCAAGGGGCTCACGTGGCCGGCCCTGCGGGCACCACGCGCTGAGAGCTGGGCTTCCGGGGACGGAAGCCGACTCGGGCGCAGCGACTGGGGAAGGATCGCGTGTTCTCCCCGTGGGGAGGGTCGAGCCCCCGAGAGGATCTGTTTCCTCCCGAAACTCACTCGGCAGAGACTAAACGGAGGCACGTCCGGAGGGGAAGAAAGTCAATCCTTGCGGAATTCAGGACCTTGTAAGGCAATGCCAGGCAGCACGAACCCAAGCGGTGTGGTTCTCACACACGTTTAACAAAAGGAAGTCTGCGGGCTGGTTCCTGCCACACGGCCCAATCCCCCCCCCCCCCCCCCCCCCCCCCCCCCCCGCCAGCTGCACGGCCGGACGGGGGAGCCCCCTCCTGAAAACCAGAGAAAGTCACGTTGGAGCTATTACTCATCAGCGGCAGACGGGGTCTTCCCATCTGCAGCAAGCCCCCAGCCAGATGTCACCGTAGAATCGTCCTGCGACTCCCTCTGAGTCTATGCTTTCAGGGGGCGCGTCTCGCCTCTGGATACCCTGAGGCACACCCCTCGGACAGCGTGGGCTCATAATGGCTGCCTCCTCCACACCCTCACACCAAGTCTCCCACCACTGACCCTGCAGACGTACAGGCAAGGCTTCCCAAGGACGGGGTGGTTTGGGCCCAGCCTCCCAGCTCTACAAGGTCGGGGTCCAGGAGACACAAAGACCCCTGTAGAGGGCAAGGCCGACCCCCTCCCTGCCCTCCTGCTCACACCTCCACTGTCCTCGGGCACCGGGGCCACAGCACAGGGCTGCGGAGAGGCCCGGAAATCATGGCAGGTGACCACAGTCCTTGCCGAGGAGCCCAGTCCAGCGCCATCCTTCCTCCTGAGTGGCCAGGCCAAACCCCAACTCCTTGTCAGGACGCTCTGGCACGTCCTTTGTCCCCAGGTTAAGATTCAACACCAGCAGCTCTTCCCAAAACTGGGACAGAGAACATGCGCTGAGATTCCAGACTGGGATGTAACAACTCCCTACGGAACAGACTCCATGGAAACTGAACAGCGGTGAGGAGGTGACTTTCGTCCTGAAGCACGGCTACATTTTCACTGCAGGTATGTCGTGCTGATGCCTCGGCACACCGCTGCCCGCGCGGCTCAGTCAAGTCCCCACTAGGAACCTGCAGGTGACACTGAGTGACTCTGGCTGTCATGACAACCGGCCTGCACGCCAGCGGGGAAGGAGCAGCCTGGGCTACTGGACACGCAGTAGGCAGGTCAGACGACAGCCAGGGAACCCGCCCAGCAGGCCCAGGAGGAAAGCCGGTCCTCGGCACACAGGACATCCAGGTGAGGAGTCCAAAGAGAACATCCCCGATCGGGAAAAAGCACAAAATCCCAACTGCAACTGGGCCCTTCCACTTTGACGGTCCCGTCCACACAGGTGAAAGATGCAAAGTCTCTTATAAAAGCCACTGGGACCATTACTGGGAAAGCCAGGGGTGTGAACTGGGCCAGCCAAGGAGTCAGGGGCCCTGGCCTGGCATCCCAGGGTCAGCAGTCAAGGAGAGGGGCCTCGTTATCAGGAGATCCACACACCAGCAGCAACACCTGAGGCCCAGGTAGCACGACACCTGCAAGCTTCCCAAACAGTTTAGCAACAAAATGTAAATTTATGTCCATAAAGACAGACAGGGCAAATGTGATAAAACTGGTTTTTAAAAGTGTCAAAATCATCTTTCTAAGATCCTATTGAAAAAAACTCTCAGAACAGTACTTTTTAAAAATGACTTCATATGTAAAATATGTGTAGTTTTATTATAAGCTTTTTTTTTATCTGAATGGACACATCAAACTCGTGTATTAGTACCAGGTAGGTAAGGAGGATTTACAGATTGGGGATTTTTTCCCGGTATGTGAAAGCAGCGAGGTTTCATTTTGCAGTGATGGAGGCTGTGAGTCGATGAGCTCTTTCGATCCGACAGAGATGGTGCTGCCCTGAAGTCGCAGGAGGAAACGAGCTCCACTGGTTGCTCGCTTTTCATCTAAGGATCCGCTTCCACTCGTGCACACGAGGGAGGGCTCCCTGAAGGCCACGGCCAAGAACCTCGTGCCCCGTCCCCGTGCTCCGGGTGGGTCTCTGCCCACTGGCCTCCAATACTGAGTCCCAGGCTCTCTGACGACTGGGCCCCGCAGGGACCCACTGTTGGAACTGCCTTTGCTTCCCTGGCCCTGCTCTGAAGTCTTGTCGCCAGAAATGAAAGCAAAAGAGACCCGACACACAAACAGTTCCAGCACGAAGAGCCATAGTAACTCTGCTGTCACAAAGAATACCAACTTCATTCCTGGAACAAACTGATGGCTCACAGTGCAGGCCCTTATTCCATTAAAAATGTCAAGATAATATGCACTGTTAACAGGAAAAAAATAGATAACTGCAGCCACTGGGAAGAACAACACAGCACACCAAGGGGGGGTCATCCCGTGGAATTCGTTGAACAGAATATTACACAGCAGTGAAAAGGAATGCACTGCAGCTATCAGTCATTACCCAAAAATCATGTTTAGCCAAAAAAGCGAGTCCGGGAACCATATACATGTAAATCACATTTATGCAAAGTTGACAGAAACGGGCAAAACTGAGCAACATATATTTCAGGGGCACGTATATTAAGTGTTAAAACTGTAAGTGGGGAAAAAAGGAACAATGAACAGAAGACACGGGAAGGCGGTTTCCTCTGCGGAGGGAGGCGGCGGCAGGCACAGTGGAGAAGCAGGGGCTCCTCCAGAGGCCCGGGCGCCGGCGCGGGTGCGGGAATCCATTGGTGCCGCCTGTGGTCTGCGCACACGGCATTCACTCCTACCTGTGCGACAGGAGTGCATCCACGCGTACCGACACAGGGCCACGCCCAGTGGTTAGTATTAAACACAATCACTGTTTCACTGTCTTAGAGTAGGCAAAATACATGCTCACATGAGAACGGAAAATGTCTGGAATGTTCCAAAATCATTCGCTATAATTACTTTTGATATTTATGTTCCCTTTTTCTCTTTTACTATAAGCAAATATTGCTCTTCAAAAAAAATAATAAATTCTCTTCAAGTCTGTGCCTACCTAGACTCTGTGCAAGCCACTAAATGACCACGTAAAAAAACCCTGTTGGATAAAAAAACAGCGGCAGACGTCCCCCCAAATCTGCGACTTTTTAATTCCAGGTCCTCGGAACACCAGAAATCCTTTCCTTCTCCAACGTGAAGTTCATGCAGCAGCCATGAACTGTCTCCTCCTCACGTTTTGTACTGCCCAGGTGTGGGGGGCGAGGTGGTGCCTATAACCCCGTATCCCCGAGTGCTTCCTCCCTCCATAATGGCCTCTTTTAATGCAACACACATCTGCTTATCTTCTGCTCTCTCCCAGCCACTTTAAGAAGATTTTCTAAAGATCTTCTCCAGTCTTCACCCTCCAAAGAGAGAGGACCAGGGAGTCAGCAGAGCCTTCCAGCATCTTCAAAAACTTCAGTTCTTTTGCATTTCTGACAGTCAGGCTCTTTTCTCTTTTTTGATCCTATTAAATTTAAAAAAAAAAAAAAAATGTTCTCTCCTCAACAAGAATAAAGAAATGGATTGAGGCCAGGCATGGTAGCTCAAACCTGTCATCCCAGCGCTCTGGCAGGCTGAGGTGGGAGGATCTGCTTGAGGCCAGGAGTTAGTTCAAAACCAATCTGGGAAACATAGCAAGACCCCACCACTGTAAAAAAAGAAAAAAAATAGTATTAATTAGCCAGGTGCAGTGGTGCCCACCTGCAGTCCCAGCTACTCTGGAGGCCGAGTCAGGAAGATCACCTGATCCCAAGAGTTTGAGCTTACAGTGAGCTATGATTGTGCTACTGCACTCCAGCCTGAGTGATAAAGTGAGACCCTGTCTCTAAAAAATGAATAAACAAATAAGAAATGGACTGAGAGGGAAGATGATGAGAACGGAAGTGTCCCCACCTGCCACTACCCATCCATCCAGCTGCTACTACCCATCCCCTGCCTGCCCCACCCCCACCCCACTTCCCAAGGACGGAAGCAGAACTGAGCCTGGTTCCCTGGGCAGGACTTCATGGTCCACAGTCCCATCCGACAGAACAGAGACCCAGGGGACCCAGGTGGATCACCAGGGGGAGGCACAAATGCTTCCTTGCCCCGGACTACAAGGGCTTAATTTCCTATGTCCAAAACACTAGTGGAAAGGAAGCCTAAATTTCCCTTAATACCTCTTCATTTTCATTCCCATCCACCCTGCCTCTCTCATCCCCAACACTGGCACCCAGAACTAACGTGGTCCCACAGATAGCTCTCCCTGATGCAGCTTCCTCTAAGCCTCTCCTCTCAGAAACGAACGATTGAGGGGAAGAGAAGTAGATCCCTATTTTATTAGGACTTCTGGGACACCAGCAAACTGTACCACCTCACACCTGAGTCTCCTCAGGTGGGGAGGGGGTGGAAGAGAAAAATTACTGAACAGACACAACATGAAGAAGGCAGCATGGTTCCTAAAAAGGAGCAGGAACTGGGAGGCAGGAGACCAGCATCCCTCATTCTCATCGAGCCAGAAGCCCCACTGGACAGGGACAAGACCCACTGCCCATCCCCAAAGCTCAAGAATGGGCGCGGATGCAATCAGCAAACTCCCTAAGAGGTCAGCTACCTGGTGCACTGTAAGACTTAATGCTCTCTATACCCTTAAAGATCTCTCTAAGGCAGAGACAATCCAGTGTGTCGTAAAAGTCCAGCCATAGAAGACAGCATGCCTGATACAAATTTTCCTACTAGCAGAGGTTACAGAAAGAGTAGTTATCAGATGCAAGTGGAAGTCGACACACCAATCTCTGCAATGCTGCACCGGGTCTTCCAGAGCAAGACCGATCACCATCTCAAATCAGGAAAAGGCAGGTGTAAGCACTGCTCCTCTGTGGTTTCTTACTCTGTCCGAAAGTCTGTATGTAAAACTGTAGCTGCTACTTTGCTGTGCACAATAAAGCACGATATAAAACTCTCACTTAAAGAAAGGAGTAAATGAGACAGGACCAAGTTTTTCTTTCTGCCTCCCACCAAGGGGGGGAGGGAGGTTCTAAATGCTATAATAAAGTAATAACAGGTTCAAAAAACATTTTTCCACTTTCTTGGAAAAAAATGGTTTTAAGATGCTGTAATAAAGTAAGTTTGTAAGACCATCATCTTTCCTCTTAGTTTTTCCTTTCGGTAATCCAATTCTCCCACACTGGGATTCCCGAGCCCTGATCTGGCATACGAAATCCTGTCTTGGACAACACACTTCTAAATGTCCTCAACGGGGGACACTCATGGAAAGCAGGGACTCTGCGAGACGAGCAAACTGGTTCGGTCTGGACGGAAGAGGCAGAGTGTGGTCTCCCGCAGAGGGAAGGACCACCAGGTGGTGATGTGCTCCACGCCCTCAGAAGGGATAGCAGGACATGTGGACACCTATGCAGAGAACTCAACAAGACCCCTGGTGCAGCCCCCTCCCCACTGTCTGTACACAGGTACGCAGGCATGCACATGCACACATGCACACATACATACACACACTCATGCACGCACACATGCACACACATACATGCACACTCATGCACGCAGACATGCACACATACATGCA